>MNCI01021382.1:282663-306769 GCA_015680685.1 Gnetum montanum | reverse complement strand
TAGTTATTGAATTTGGGATAGCTTTATTGCGAAGTGTTTACTCATATCATTTTACCTTGTTTAAACATTTGATATCTTTACAAAAATCTGCTTTCTTTTTCTCTTCTTTCTATTTCCATTGAATCTCGCTCTATTTCTAGTTTTCTTGTGGAACTATCTCTTTCTCTGGGGAAAATTAGAAGTAGATTCGCAGAGTTGTGCTCAAATGTTTTTGCAAAACTTTATTTGTTACAAGTAGGTATTATAAGGACCACATAGACTAGGTAATTGAACAAAATAGGAACTCTCAACAACTCACAATACTTTACAAAGTTGGCTGAATCTCTTTAAAATAAGTCATTTATAGTTTTACACACAACCCAATTGTTTCATTTTTCACAATAGCACACACACATACTCACATTAACTATTGAGTCTATTTGGGGGTATCTAGGCCTTGGTGTTGACAGAGACCAGCAAGCACCTAAATCTTGTTCAAGGACACTCGTTGGCAGTCATGTCCCAAATGGTCGCCAACACCTTGTAGCACTGAGAATAGATTAATGTTTCTTTTAATGCATTTATTGTTCATGCACTTTACTTTAATGCATGTTAATTAAGCAATTAATTTTCAATTGTTAATGAACACAAGCACAACCACTTTGAGCATACATGTAGCACTTGGTAACCCAAAAATGCTTAACATTTGGTAACCTAGCAGTGCTACATGCATTTAGGATGTGTTCGAAGAGTGGGAATGGGTACTTGTGTTAGGCTAGCTAGGCAGTAGATAAATTAAATATCAAATTACTTTACCCTCTATTTTTTCTCTAGGTGATTAAATTTATAAAACATAAAATGATAAAAATCATTTACCTCAATTGCATTTAACCATAAACTTGTACCTCACGAGTGGAATTGAGAAGACAACGATCATCCCGATTGGATTTCACTTCCTAGAACTAGTATAGTTGGGAACTTAAGGTCTATGGAGTTTGACTAGATTGTACGTGAATGCTTGTGATTCATATGGTTAGGCGTAGGGGTACCTTGTCACTCATCATTGGCACCGTTGTCAGGGACCTTTTAGTTGTTACGTGTGCTATCTAGGATTTAGTAGAAATTATTCAAAATCATTGGAATGAACCTTAGAGTCATATCATAATTTAACAGCACACTACATTTTTATTTTCTAACATAAAATGTCTTCTTCTCACAGGAGTGATTCTTTGCCTAAGTTTGAGGGAGTACATTAGCTGGTGTCTCGACAATATTAAGTGGTATATGCTTATCCTGATGATTATTTACTTAACTTCATCTTCATCCTATACCAGGATGAACAGCTGTGGTCACATGACATGGAGGGAAACATTGTGTTGCCACCTGATCAATTTGTTCCTACAATGCTCCAACAAATGCTTACATGATTAGGTCTTTAGGAACTTCATGATGAGTACATTATGTAGGATAGTGATGCCAGGGATTATCATCTCACTGAGGCACAATGTCTAAGCGATTGATAGCTAGAAAAGTGTCATAAATCTATGAAGAGGAAAGGATTTAATGATTCTCCATTCCTATTGTATCAAAAAGATGATGGAGATCCCTTCTCTAGGGGTTTTCCATTCAGTGAAATTCCTCTCTTTGACTTTGGTGAAGGAGGTCAAAACTAGAACCTGCAGTCCACAATCCATAATCCTGATTTTAGCAAGAATGGATGCAATGGCAAAGGAGGATCCAAAGAGGAGAGTCAAGGTAGGGATGCAGATAAGAAACAAGATCATGATCATGGTCACGATCACCAAAGAGGGGGTAGCAGGCACCATGATGGTGCTAGTTCTCCTTCCTCTTCAACTTCGTAATCATCATCTTCTTCTTCTGGCTCCAATCACAATTGTAGGGGGTGTGATTGTGATGGAGGTGACCAATGAGACTAAAATTATTGAAGGGATCATTGTGGAAGCCAAGATTGGCAGTGTGGGCATTCAAGAGAGACCTATTGCCATGAAGAAAGGGGTAGCAGAGGGCATTGTAGGCACCAAAACTAGGCTTGGATGAGCCTTTGCTTGCTACTTGGAGTATGCTAAACATCGTAGAGCTAGCACGAATTCCAACAAGGCATGTAAAGGATCATCAGATCAAAAGGCTAAACATGAACAATATCCCTTGATTCAAAGGAGAATATAACTCAAATCCACATAACCATCTCCAAGCTTTCCTAGATGCATGTGCCTTGTAGAATATAGAAAATGAGTGGTAGAAGCTCAAGTTGTTTCCAAGGACATTCATTAAAGAAGCAGAAAATTGGTATCGGTCCTTAGAACTAGAATCTATCAGATGATGAAGTACAATGTTTGAATTATTCAATGATAAATTTCAAACATACTCCCAAGTGTCCAACTTGAGGAGGTAGATCCAAGGATGGAAACAAGGGATACATGAACCCTTGGATGCCACCATTGGCTGATACTATTCATTAGTGCATAGATTTCATAGCCATGGTTATTCTCAACTAGGCCAACTTCACCATATTGTTGACGAGCTTAGATCAAACATGAGGAAAACCTTTGGTGTCTATGCCCAAGGATGACTATCAGAATTAAGTGGCCATCATATCCAAAGATTGATTGAGCAAGTAGCTAAAGAGGAAGGAGAATTAAGAAAATGAGAAAGTGTAGAAGAATATAACTATGATCCTTCCATTCATAAGAGGGAGGTTTGATTCTATGACAGTGAAGAAGAATCATTGCTTGATGAGGTGGTGAATTAGAAAACCTTAATGCTTAAAAAATTTCAATACTAAATTACAGCCAAGGTTGATCACTTGTGAAACTCCATGGATAGAAAATTTGAAGCTACCCTAAACATTGTTGAAGAGTCCAAGGAATAGGGTAGTAAGCGTGAGTGTAGGAGGCATACGGAAGCTAAATGTGCCTATCAAAGAGGTAAGGGTAAGATTGCTACAATAAAGGGAGTTGCAAGAAGCAAATCAAATGGTGATGGTGGATGTGACATCTACCTATGATGTCCAAAAACATCGGTGGCTAGAATACCAAGAGGTCCATGGACGTATAGCCTAACCCCGAATCCGTGAGAGAGCTATGCTAGAGAAAATAGAAATGGGATGCCCTGAATGGTCTTGTCGATTAGGTAGGGACTTATGTGGTGTTAAAATGACCGTGAGAAGAGTTTATACTACGTTACGTGTAGGCATCAGGTCTGGGAAGGCTAGAACATAGTAGGGTGTCCCAGCCTAAGAATTATGACATGAACGTGAAAATATGTATGAAAAGTGAGAAAATACAAGCATTACACTAAATGGCAATGAGAAATGCTTGAGAAATGCAACAGAATTTGAGAACAATAGTGCACTTCCCCAAAAGAGGAAGCGTAGCTAATTCACAAAGGTATACACAATGTACAATAGGTGCAGTGGGAGCGTAGGCATAGCCTTGGTGGTGTCATACTGTGAAGTCTGGTGCTTACTATGTTGGACTGTGCCTATCAGGTTGGTAGCCATAGTGTACCATGTGATGTTCTATGGGGCTGCAGTGTACCATGTGGTGTAGCTGTGTCTCTTTGCCGGAGTGGTGTGCTCTCAGTCTTGTTCGTCCACAGAGCTAAGTGCCAAGATGCCGAAGTGCCAAATGCCAAAATGGAAGTGCCATCTACCTTACTAGTCAAGAATGGAAGCCTCCTCCTTCCCCCTCTTCCTCTTTCCCCCCCTTTTGAAACATTAGGGTGCAAGGGTACTTATAGGGCTAGGGTTAGCCCAAAATGTGGATCAAGTGCCACATGGTAGTGTGGTGGATGGGACCACGGGACACTGTCTACTGGGCTTATCCCATGTTACATGCAAGACACGGGACGCTATCTGCTACGCTTGTCCCATGTTACGTGCGGGACATGGGACGTTATCTACTACACTTGTCCCGTGTTACATGTAGGATATAAGATGTTGGCTACTGAGCTTGTCCCATGTTACATGTAGGACACGAGATCCTATCTGCTATGCTTGTCCCATGTTACGCATAGGACATGGGATGCTGGTTGCTACGCTCATTCCATGTTACGTGCAGGACATAGGACACTGGTTGCTGGGCTTATCTTGTGTTACATGCAAGACACAGGACATTGTCTGCTATGCTTGTCCCATGTTACACATAGGACACGAGATGCTGGTTGTTGCACTCATCCCATGTTACGCGTAGGACACAATACACTATCTGCTACGCTTGTCCCATGTTACGCACGGGACATGGGACATTGTCTACGCAACTTGTCCTATGTTATGTGTGGGACACGAGACGTTTTCTATAGAGCTGGACAGGTTTGCTACACTACATAGCTTAACAACTATGCTACTTTGTGCTACGTTGCACAGCTTGACATGTATGCTATGCTACGCTACACTGCAGGGTACTACACTATGCTATGCAACATAGCGTGACAGGGTGCTACGCTGTGCTATGCTACATGGCGTGACATGGTGCTACACTGTGCTATGCTACGCATCATGATAAGTGAATCTGCAGAAAGTGCCATCATTCTAACACTTAGAAAAATTTTGCAAATCTGGCAATTGGAGCTGACTACACTCAACACTTGGAAAAATATGGGCAAAGTGCCACTGTTTTGACACTTAGCCAAATTTGCAGTCGAGATGTTGAGACCTATAATTTTATGGTGTTTCAATGGCCCCTCTTTGTTGATGTCTGGAGGAGTGGCTTGAGAGACGTTAACAAAGAATTACAAAACACCACAGTAGACATGCCACCAACATCACTCATTGGTACAAGATCATATGACATTTTACCATGCTCAAGAGTGCTATGGGAATAAGGTTATGGTGAGGGATAAGGGATATAGGCAATGCTAGGGAGATGAAATTTAAATGGTGGAAATGAAATGCAATTAATGGATCATGATGTAAGATGCAACTTCAGCACAATTGATAGTGACCATGACATGACGTGGCTTGCCCCCAAAATATTCACCTCTCATCGGAATGCTTATGAGAGAGTCAAAGTCAATCTAAGGCTGGGCCAGTTGTAAAGCTACAGTGTTGTCAATTTGCTTGGGGATGTGCTTTTTTTTTACTGTGTTATGAGGCAAACCTTCTTTGGGTTCAACTTACTACTAACTGTTAGCTGCAAGTTGGCCATTGAGAAGATGGGCTTTGTTTTGATGCATCCACATCACATTTGTAGGATAGATGTTTCCTCCTAGGGATGATTCGAGGCTTTGTCCTGCAAACACAATTCCAAGAAGATAAGAAAACCACAAAACATGAAATGCAAGTGCAAATGCCAGATGTGAAGATGCTGCAAGTGCTAGATGTGAAGATGCTATGAATGTGTCAAATGCTATGCTAGTTGCAAGTGCTCAGGAAGCTAGTGAAAGTGCCAAGGCAATGATGTTGCGAGTCCTCTAAAGACCACATGAATGGCAATTGCTCCAAAAAATTAGTAGAATGGTGAGAGTTGATGATGCTGTGAGTGCTTGCAAGGCTTTCACCAATGGCAAGTGTTCGAATCAGATCAGCAACATGTCAGTTTAAAGTCCTGGAAAACTATGAATACAGTTTAAGGTCCTGGTAGATTGTGGTGTGCTAATTTATAATCCTAGCAGACTGTTGGATGCTAGTTTAATGTCATAGAGGACAATGGATGTTGTGCTAGTTTAGCATCATGACTTAAGGACGAGCTATTGTGCCATTTTAACATCATGGCTCAAGGACAAGTTGTTGTGCTAGTTTAACATCATGGCTTAAGGATGAGTTGTTTTGCTAGTTTAATGTCATAGTCCAAGGATGATCTATGCTAGTTTATAGTCATGGCGAATTGGTGCTTACCTTGCTTGTATAAGGTGCGATGCTGCATGTGTAGTCATGCTGTGTGTCTGCAAGATCCTGCAAAAATCAACTAGGAAAAAAACATTAAGTGGCAACTATTGTAAACAAAGTTAAAATGGATGAATGAAAGGAAAGTAATGCAAAAAGTGATAGTTTTAGGCCATTTTGAGTCGTGGGCTAGTTTAAGGCCTTTTCAAGCCATGTATTTTTGTAGTTTTATGTGTTTTTTGATGTTTTTCAAATGTAATGTGTAAACTAAGTTGATGCATGCGTAAACAAAGAAAAATGCATGATCTAAGTGAGCGGGAAAAATGTAAACGCGTAGGCAGGTGCGATGTAAATGAAAGTCAAAAATGCATGGCAAGCAAAGGCGAAGGGTAGGTAGGCACCTAGCACATTTTTGGCCAAGGGAAAGTCTTGGTCATGTAGCTGCTTCCCAACCAGGCATGGATAAGGGAGTGTGCAAGGCTTAGGATCTTCTAGGAAGCTATTGGCTTCAACCACTTATTCGGGTGTGTTAGCCTTAGGCACTGCATTGGTTTTCATAGGTGTACCACCAGGAAACTCTTCTTCCAAAACTTGCTTNTGGGGAATTTCTCTCCTGCCAAAAAGGCTAAGTTGATTATACCCTTGATTGTGACATGCGATCCATTGAAGGATTTTAGACACATGGTTTTGGTTGGCCTAATTTCATCTGCTAGGGCTAGCTTATCAATTATGGAGTATAGGACTATGTTTGTTGCTGCAGCATCATCAACATGCACTCTACAGATGGTGCACTACCCAACATGAATGGTAATGTTTAGTGGAGTTGTAGTGACCTCCCCTCATTTGGAGTTAACTTTGATTGCATTGTCGCAAAAGGATAGAGATGTTGAACCCAATTCTTGTGGTGTAGGGGGCAACATCGTTGCATGAATGGATGCCTCATCTATAGGGATGTCCTTTATAATAGGAATGGATGTCAACATTTGGGCTAATGCTTGGTAGTGAGTAGATGAGGTCATGACTAGGTTGTACAAGCTCAATGTTGTGTTCTTTTGCTTGAGCATTTGTTTTACCTAGGTTAGTGTAGCTATGAAGTCCTTGTCATTGGCTATTGTGTTGGCCTTGATTTCCTTCATGTGGCTTGAGAGATAGATCTCTCATGGAGGGGACTCAGGCTTGGTTTGCTTGGTCTGCTTGGGGGTAGGGGCCCTAGTTTTTGGCTATTTCTTATTGATTATAGCCTTTGCTTCAACCATGGGGGTCGTAAGGCACTCACTCGTCCTCTTGCGCTACCATTTGGTAGGCCTACCTAGGTCACTAGTGGGGTCAATCCTTGAAGGAGGAGGGATCGAGATGTTGCCTATTGTTGAGCTTTGGGTAGGTGAGGGGCCATCACATTTTGGAACCCTTATGATAAAGGGTGGCTTAGGAGTTGTTTTAGGAGTTGTTGTGTGACCAACTTGTTGTTTTGTGGTTGTTGTTGCTGTGTCATGCTAGTTTAACATCTTAGTGGATGATTGGTTTGGGACCTTCACTACAAAGGGTGTTGTGGATGCCGAAGGTGACACTTTGATAACAAAGGGAGGCCTCTTGTTTGTGGAGGCCGAGGGGACCCTTGCCTTGTTAAGAGGCATACGGATCACAAAAGGTTGTTGCACAGGTTTGGGCTTGCCACCTATGCTAATGGAGTTTATGACATAGGAAGCGTCATCCGCATTGGATTGGCTCATTGTGTCTAGCACCAATTGGCCCCGTTCTATCATTCTTTGCAGGTCATCCTGCAAAGAATGATAATTTTCTGTACTATGACTAGAAAATTGGTGGTAATGATAGTATTGGTCCATCTTGAAGTGTTGTGGGACTGGGGGCTCATTTGGTATTGCTAAGGTAGGGTTCCTTAGCAGTTCGCACTACCTATCATGTTTTTGGCAAGCAATCTTTGATCCATGTTTGTATTGGATTTGCCCGGCTTTTAGGTGTTGCTCCAACAGTTTAGAGGGTTCCATTGGTAGTGGTGTATACTTTGAGCGGTCCTTATGTTGAAAGTTGGGCCTTGGGGTGGCCCCTGCCAATATAGATGAGTTGGCACTAGAGCTGGCAGTTTTGTCAACTAGGGCATTGGGCTGCTTAGCTATTGGGCCCTAGTTGGTTACTTTTGTGCTCACGACCATTGTTGCCACTGTTGTGCTCTACTTGCGAGCATGTTGGTTTTTGTAGGCCACATAGGCTGGGTCATTGCTAGCTTGCACTACTTCCTTTATGTCTTTTGTTTGGGCAAAGGCTTGGCTAAGAGACTTCAGGGCTAGATAATACAGTTTGGACTTAATGAAGTCATTTACTGCACCTTTGAAGATGGCTAGTAGATGTGTCTCCACTAAGGATTCATTCTTTTCACTCAATGCAGCATTCCAACATTGGAGGAATTTTGGCACGGGCTCTAGAGGTGCTTGCTTAACTTGCATCAGCTGGTCGAGGGTTGCTTCAGGCTTTAGGTTGTACCTGAAGCATGCCACAAACTTACTTATGAGGTCCTCCAAAGAGGAGATTGAGTCCTTGGGTAGCATGCAATACCAATCTAAGGCCTTGTTCGTGAGTGACATGGGGAACACACGCAAGATGGCATATGGCTAGGCTTTAAAGAGTAGGCACTCAGATCAAAATGTGACCAAGTATGCATTAGGATCCTCTTCACCATTGTACTTGGTGAATTGAGGCAGCTGGACCCCAGTTGGAAGAGTTACAGGTGGTGCAATAGGACTTATGGGATCATCCTGATAGAAGTCCACCACCTTGATGGTGTTAGAGGAGGTAGCCTTGAGTTGGTTGATCTCCTTTGTCAATTTTTGGATCAGCTAGAATGCCTGATCCAAGTTTGAGGATGTGCCAACCGATTGCATTGGTTGTGCTTGTGTTCGTTGCATAGCATAGGGTTGAATTGTTGGTTGTGGAGTTTGCCAGTATAACATCGTAGTCGATGGTTGTTGCCAGTTTAACGTTGTAGCAGATGGTTGTTGCCAGTTTAATGTCATAGCAGATGGTTGTTGCCAGTTTAGCATCATAGTGGATGGTTGTAGTTGATGTGTTGGCTGAAGAATGGCCAAGGTGACTGGGGTGGGCCACACACAAGTGGGTTGTACAGACACCACAGATGCCAATGAGATAGGTAGGATGTAGGATGCCTAAGCTTTTTGGGTCTAGGAGGTGGCCCCTGCATGAGCATAGTGTTGGGAAAATGCATTAGTTGCTTGCGAGGAAGGCTAAATTGGCATGGTCACCATATCGGAGAGGATGGGTGGACCGAACCGAGAAGGGACTGTACTAGGGAGTGGTCATTGGAAGACGGTGTAGAAGGGGCTCTTGCGCTCAGAGTGGGCCTCGAACTCATCTTCTTTCTTCTATGAGGCTTCCTCATAAGGTGTCCTTGCATCATGCTTGTTTGCATAGATGAGTTGGAAGAACAACTAGTGGTAGGACTCCGTGAGTGGAATTATGTCAAACAAGGAGGGGTTGTGCTCCCGTCCATTCTGGTGGACTCGTTTGTAGTCCTATTTTGCCTCCAAATCAAGATAATCCACTAGTAATCCTACTTGGATTTTGGCACAAACAAAATTGTATTGTTCATGGCTTAGTGTGACACGCTTTGGTTGGATCCTAGTGTCAAATGTGTTAGACACCAATGTGGAAGGTTGATTTGGATTCATGTTCATACATTGGGTTATGAGAGTTGTTGTTTGCAGAAAATGGCTAACTTTGAAAACTGTAAAAAAGTGACTAAGTCTGCCAATAGTAGGAAAATGGCTAAGTATAAAAATATAGAAAAATGGCTAAGTGTAAAAATGCAGAAAAAAATACTAAGTATGAAGATGTAGAATAAAAATGCTAAGTATGAAAACTATGAAAAATGGCTAACTTTGGTGCTACACTCGCTACGCTGGAGCTTGGTATGCTTGCTACACTAGATCTTGTCACGCTTGCTATGCTGGAGCTTGCTATGCTCACAATGCTAGAGCTTGCTACGCTTTGAGAACTGGTTACACTCTCTAGAACATCCAGAGTTTTAACTAATATCTAATCCAAAATGCAGATAGCAATGGTTCAGGCCCTCCTTCTAGCACCAAAAACTGTGACATCCAAAAACGTTGGTGGTTAGAACACTGAGAGGTCCATGAGCATACAACCTAACCCTGAATCCATGCGAGGGTTGTGCTAGAGAAAAAAAAATGGGGTTCCTTGAACGGTCTTGTCGATCAGATAGAGACTTACATGGTGTTAAAATGACCATGTGTGAGAAGAGTTTATACTATGTTATGCGCGGGCATCATGTTTGAGAAAGATAGAGCATAGCAGGGTGTCTCGGCCTGAGAACTATGATGCGAACGTGCAAATATGTATGATAAGTGAGAAAATACAAGCATTACACTAAATGCCAAAGAGAAATGCTTGAGAAATGCAACAAAATTTGAGAACAACAGTGCATGGTCCCAAAATAGGGAGAGTAGCTAATTCACAAAGGTATACACAGTGTATAATAGGCGTAGTTGAAGCACAGTCATAGACTTAGTGGTGTCAAGCTATGAAGTCTAGTGCTCACTGTGTTAGACTATGCTTGTTGGGTTGGTAGCCACGGTGTACCATGTGATGTTCTATGGGGCTGTAGTGTACTGTGTGGTGTAGCTATGCCTCTTTGCCAATGTGGTGTGCTCTTGGTCTTGTTCATCCATGGAGCTAAGTGCCAAGATTCCAAAGTGCCAAATGCCAAAATGGAAGTGCCAATTGCCTTATTGGTCAAGAATGAAAGCCTCCTCCTTCCCCCTCTTCCTTGTCCCCCCCTTTTTGAAACATTAGGGTGCAAGGATAGTTATAGGGCTAGGGTTAGCCCAAAATGCTGATCAGGTGCCATGTGGCAGTGTGGTGGGTGGGACCACGGGATGCTATCTACTAGGCTTATCCCGTGTTACGTGTAGGACACAGAATGTTGTCTGCTACGCTTATTCCATGTTACACATAGGATGCTGTATGCTACACTCATCTCATGTTACCCATAGGACACAAGACATTGGTTGCTGGGCTTGTCCTGTGTTATGTGCAGGACATGGGATGCTTTCTACTATGCTTGTCCCATGTTACACATGGGACATAGGATGCTAGATGCTATGCTCATTCTGTGTTATGTGCAGGACACAAGACGCTGGCTGTTGGGCTTGTCCTGTGTTAAGCGTAGGACACAAGATGCAGTCTGCTATGCTTGTTCCATGTTATGCATGGGATATGGGATGTTGGCTGCTACGCTCCTCTCATGTTACGCATAGGACATAGGAAACTATCTGCTACACTTATCTTGTGTTATGCGTGGGACATGGGACGTTGTCTACCTAGCTTATCTCGTGTTATGCGTGGGACACAGGACATTGTCTTCACAGCTAGACAGGTGTGCTATGCTGCATAGCTTAACAACTGTGCTATGCTGTGCTACGATGCATAGCTTGACATGTATGCTACGTTGCGCTATGCTATGCTACACTGCAGGGTGCTATGATGTGCTACGCTAGATGGCATGATAGGGTGCTATGCTACGCTACACTACGCAATGTGACATGGTGCTATGCTACGCTATGTTACACAGTGTGACAGGGTGCTACACTGTGCTATGCTACATGACGTAACAGGTGAATCTGTGGAAAGTGCCATCGTTCTAACACTTAGAAAATTTTTGTAAATCTGGCAGTTGGAGTTGACTACACTCAACACTTGGAAAAATATGGGCAAAGTGCCACCATTTTGACACTTAGTCAAATTTACAGTTGAGATGCTGAGACCTAAAATTTTGTGGTGTTTCACTACCATTATGAACATCCTAAGGGATGTTATTCTATTTTATCACACTTACAGAAATCTAGGGTGTATGCCTTGAATCCATGACTAGCACAAAGGCAAATACCCAAAAGATTGCCTTATCCTCAAGGTAATTCTAGGCAGTTCCACCAATAACAATAGTATTATCCGAGTAGAAATCCACTATAAGAATATGAATAGTATCAACAATGGCAGCAACCACAACCATGGATGTTGGCACTACCAAGGCAATAATACCCTTATAGACAACCTACTCCATATGGGTACTATGTTCAACAACCTTTATCTCCACATGACTCTTCTAGTCACATTTCTACTTTTCAATCTCACTATCACCCTTCTAATTATTATCAAACTCATTCTCCACATGCACGAAGGGATACCACCTTGTACCCTTATTCTCCTCTTATTCTTGCACATCTTCCTCCTTCCTCAGCACAACTACAACCTACTCCACCTATGCAGGGTGAACTATTAGCTCAATCGCAACAACGCAATCCTAATAGGGCTGTTAACTTACAATCGGTTCATCGATCGAATGGTTTAGATAATTGATCAAATAAATGACCTTTCTATCAATCCCATAGTCCACCTAAGCCTTCACATACACTTACAATTGACAACACTGCCTCTCCATCTTCCTCTTTATCAAATTCCTTTGAGTCCCTTTCAAACTAAACACCACCTAGGATCCATACTGTGATGCTTACTCACATCATATTTGATTGGATTCGAGTTGGCAATCTTCCTAGGAAATTAGCTAATCTTGGAAGTCCTTTGAGTTATTTGCAGATTGTTGGGAATGAACTGTGCAAAGCTCTTCTTGATTCAAGTTCTAATGTCAACCTAATTTCTCATGAGATGCATATTGTGTAAAACCTCCTTCCTCTCAAGAAGAGCAACATCAAATTAGAATTGGCAGACTAGTCCATCATTGTTCCATTGGGATTGGTAGAAGATATTGTGATGACTATCTATGGGTGGTCCTATCCTACTGATTTCATAGTGATCAAGGTGGAGAACTATAAAGGGGACTTCCCAATCATCATTGGAAGGACATGGCTAAGCATCGTGGATGCAAAAATGAGTATCAGAGATATTTCCTTGGAAATATCTAAAGAAAATGCATTTAGAAAGATCAAGAAGAAGCACATTCCATGTATTGCGTATAGTGATACCATATGCAAATGTGTGCAGAAGTTATGATCCATCAAAAGCATATCCACTACTGCATACAGTGAGTATGCAACTGAACTTGAAATTCAAAAGTGCTTGCACGCAGCAACCACTAAACTAGAGAGCACCCAATGGCTGATAGTTAATTCTACAAGTAACACAAAATGCATGGAACTTTCTAAGGACCCAAACAACATGCTATTGGTTAACATAAAATAGACAAAACCTTTCCATGAGCCAACACAAGCCAGAACAACTAAAGTCTTCGTAGATGGACAACCATGTTTGACATGTCACATCTCTCCCTTCAAACTCAATTGTGGGGGTGATGATCATCCATGCTAACTATATAAGCACCTCCTTAGTTTTTCATCTTTTTGTTTTACACCTTGTTACTTTTACAACTTTTTGTTTTATACATTCTTTATCTTACACCTTTTTGTTTTACATTATTAATTTTTGAAAGTCTTTATTTTACAATATCATTAGTAAGTTCTATTTTTCTTTAATATTTTACAATTTCTTATATATTTTCCTTTATTTGGATATGATTTTCTAATTATGTTTTAATAATGTCGTGCCTTCTTGCCAATTGGGTATAGTATGTTTAATTGATGTAGGCATGTGTTATCTAGTTATTTGCTTGTTGGTGTCTGGATGCTAGCTTTGAATTTTGTTACTAATAATTAGGACATGATTTCTTTTTTATGCAATAGGTAGTGAGTCCACAACATCCACCCATCCATAACTTTATGTTTTTCCATGTTTTGGAAGTGTGCAATCTTTTTTTCATTAATAAAACTTTAACAAACTTGTGAATTAGATAGTTTTTGGATTTGGAAAGGATTCAAAGGTTTGAACAGGGTGTGACTTCAAGGGATTTGATATTATTTGTGCCTTTCTACTTACTTGGGTGCATGTGTGTTTTCATGGATTCCTTATTGTTCCATGTCGACTAATAATAGGAAGTTGAATAAGTCTTTGCATGGTGTGGTTCTCATCATAAAAAAAAAAAAAAACTAAACTAAAATGATGGGAATTCAAAGTACATCCCTTAGAAAAAATAAATGGGCTACAAGCACTAGTTATGGGACTAGAAAGACATGTTGCCCATTTCTGAAGATCCCCTCTAACTAAGGCCCTTCCTCAATTCCTACTTCTCTTTTCTTCTCTAATAAGGAATGGTGGTTATTCCATGTGAGCACTCTTGTGTCTTGGAGGGGTGGATTGGTCTTAGAATGACGATGCGATGTCATTGAATGTGGTTGGTTTTGGTCTGGACTAAGGATGGATCTTATCAAGTCATTTAACCATAAAACTCACAAGGGACTTCATGTAACCTTAATCAGGAACTCCATTTCACTCTTTCTCTCTCTCATCTGTCTATACTTTCCATGTCTTACCTCACTGTTGATTTCATGGTCTTGTTCGATGTCTTGGTTTGATGTGTCAAAATTATTAGATAGTTTTTTCTAGGTTTTTGTACTTAACTTTCTATAACCATTAATCATCCACGAGGCCCATGGACTCCTCAATTTGAAGTTATGCAAGGGTGATAAAAGGCCTATGCCTACTTTGGGGAGGATCCACTTGCATATCTTTTGATTAGGTTAGTTAAGTTATTTATCCTTAGACATTCTCACAATCAAATCCTATTGCATACCTCATTAATGACATCCAATTGTGTGTATGTTCACAATGTTTTTCAGTAAAATGCTCTTTCTATTATTGTGAATTCCTAAACCCTCTTCAAGCATTTCATTGCATTTGGACTTTTCTAATTTATTAATGGATGGCTTATCCATTTTACCCTATTTGTCAGTCTTCCTAATAACACTACTAAAAAGGAATCATTTCACTAACCTAGCTGAGTGTACCTATTGATGAGACAAAGTACCTACCAGCTATATGTTACACATTGCATACTAATTCACGATTTTGTTATGATTGTATTGGGAAGCATAGACTGGAAGTGAGACTATCTACAAGAAGGACGATGTAGTAGCACCATGCGATAAGGATCCTTCATGATCATTGAACTTTCTCCCTTGCTCTTTAGCTACTAAGAGGTGTTGGATGTCAGTTTTGTCCAGGGTGTTTACCCCCTTGTCATGAACATCGAATTTTATAAAAGATTATATGTCTGTATAGTTGGGCACTTAGAGTCTATTTGTTGCATTTGAGTCAGTTTGCATGTTAGTCAATAATCCCATACCTTCTCAATATTTTTTAAAGAACTTGTTCCTCCTCTTCTTCACTCGAGGACAAGTTTTTATTTAGTCATGGGGGTATGATGAATTGTGTTTTAACATACTCTAATATTGGATTCTTGAAATTGGATACTCAATATTAGAGCCTAAGATGCGATGTTGAAATCACAGGGTATATGCCAACCTATAAATATAGCACTTGGGCACACGATTTAATATAGTTGTTCGTCAATTTTTTACATAAAGTAATGAAGTTCTTGTAGTTTAGTCATTCTAGAGTTAGAATATTTCTAAGTGCTCGTATTAGGAGTCTGACTGTGTACAAACCTTTATTCGAGCATTAATGTACCTAAGCANTATTCTTAGTGCTACAAGGATTATCAAAAGGGATCATCTTTATTCCCATCACACTACTTNGTTTCTTTTAATGCATTTATTGTTCATGCACTTTACTTTAATGCACGTTAATTATGCAGTTAATTTCTAGTTGTTAATGAACACAAGCATGACCACTTTGAGCATACGTGTAGGACTTGGTAACCCAGAAATGCTTAACATTTGAAAACCTAGTAGTGCTACATGCAGTCAGGATGTGTCTTGGAAGTGGGAATAGGTACTTGTGTTAGGCTAGCTAGGGAGTAGATAAATTAAATTTCAAATTACTTTACTCTCTATTTTTTCTCTAGGTTGATGAGTGGCGAGGTACCCCTGCACTCAACCATACGAATAGGAGCGTTTCATGCACGATCCGGTCGAACTCCGCAGACGGGCTAGTTGTGGTATCTAGACAGTTATTCTTAGGTTGCAATTCATTGTCTTTCCACCTGGACTAGTATCAGCTTTGTCACGTATGGTTTAGTCTAGAGTAAGGTGTATGATGTGTTCCTATACTAATGCTACTCTTGGAGATAATGGAAAATAATATTAACTAAGCTAAGAGAGAGACGGTGAGAGAGAATCTAAGCTAGCCTAAGTGCGATGAGCATCTGTTCCTTAATCATTCGTACACATCTTGGACCTCGTGCACAACTACTACTGGGATTACCAAGCACAGATCCTAGGTACGCTACTGGGTTACCAAGTAGTCACACTTAAATGCTCGTAATCAAGTCGTACTCATTCTGCATTTAACAAGAGTTTAGGGTGAATAGATATTAACTAAGAAAGTAGTAAATAACAATTAAATAAATAATTAAACTAAGTGAATGCTGCAATGATGAAGTAATCTCGATCTTTATTTCTAGTCATGTGTGTGTCCAAGTACGTCACACTCGAATAAGGATGCCGTACAATTACAATCACCACACTACGGGCATACACTGGGAGAGAAGGGTTGAGAGGAATATAACTTAAAAACTTACAATAAAATCTAAAGACTAATGCCCAAAACCAAGTGTGCCACCTTTTATTTATAGGCTCACACGGAAACCGCGATATCACGGTTCATAATACCCCCATGACTGAATGAAAACTTGTCCTCGAGTTCTTTACAAAGTATTGGAAAGGTATGGGATTATTGACTTTAATGATACTAATGGTGAATGGGGTGACATGTGAATGGATTAATCATTACAATACATGACAATATTAGTGTTCGTGACAACAAGAGTGAACACTATACACATTTGACATCTAGCCTTATTTGGCAATTAAGAGAGAAGAGAGAGAAAAGAAGAAGATGTGTTGCTTCCCACGCCAAGATTGTGCTTTCTGTTGGTCATCCATAAGTGCACCATCAATCTTGTTCCTTGCATGACTGTTCCAGCACCAGTCCATTCTAAGTGTTCCCTCCATCTCCAGTCCATTGTTGTATGATTGCCATTTGCACACACAACATAGTCTCATATTAGCAAGGAGAGTTAAATCACAATGCAATTGATACCTTGTCTCATGGTACGGTCCATTGGCTGAGTTGTGATATGGCTAATACGGAGTCTAGAGATATAACACTGGTGACTACCCAAGGTGTAGGGGTTAAGAAAAAATCAAAAAAATTGGACCAGGACACCCATGACTAAGAGCGATCCTTCGGTAGCGATAGAATGGAAAAAGATAAGGATTAAGAAAGATGGAGAAAAAGAAACAATGACAACACCGATGAAATGGATGTCAAAGATGGAAATGAACAAAATAAATGTTGATTGCAGAAATGTTTAAGGGCAAGAAATTAACTGATGCATCAAATAGGAATGCTAGTGGGTCATCCCCAAAGCAGGCTCATGCCTTTAATGCATTGGCAGTCCCACATTCAAAGAGTCCATAGGCTCGAGAAATGTCATTTAGAAGCAAGAGTTAAAGTCTTAACCACAAGAATTTACCAAAAATAAAACAATGTATCAACCAAAATATAGACTACTGATACAACTGGCAATGAGGTGGAAAGATGGAGAAAGAATGATGAGGAGAAGAGAATGGAATGGAGTCTCAAGAACAAGGCGGTGTATAGCCCCTTGTGTATTTATGGTTAATGTGACTTAGTAGATCTCATTCCAAATCTAGCCTCAAACAATCCACATTCAGTGACTTCGCATTAATACACTTGGCCAATCCATCCACTTGAAGTAGCAAAAATGCTTCCACCAAAGAGTCACCACCATTCCGAGGAAATGAGGAAAGGAAAAGGGAGGAAGCAAGAAAGGGCCTTAGTTAGAGGGAACATGTTTATTTAGTTTCATAACCAGTGCTTGTAGCCCAGATGATTATTTCGTCTAAGGGGTGTGCTTTGAATTCTCACTGTGGTTTTTTTTTTTGCGTGAGAACCACACCATGCAAAGACTTATTATTTTTATTAGCTCAGCTTCCCGATAATGGAGCAATGTTAGAATGGTAAGGAAAACCCAAAAAGAAAACATCCAAGCACCTAAGAGAATGGCCAGCAGAAATGCATCAAATCCCCTTGAAGTCACACCCTTTTCAATCCTTGAGTCCTTTCATAGTTTGAGAAATGCCTAGTCACCAATTTGTTGATCTATTATTTAAAGAAAGAGACTATACAATTCCAAGCTAAGAGAGACCATAGAAATTCACGGATGTATGGATGACGTGAACTCATTGCCTATTATATTAAGAGAACCATACCTTAGTATCAACATTATAACTCAAGGATAAAAACCAAACATTGGCAATCAATAGAATACAGTTCATACCACCATCAGGGGTACATATTAGGTGACGAACCTAAGAAAATAAATAAACACACAAAGAAAGGAAAGGGTATAAACAATGTTGCCAAACAAAAACAAGAGAAGTTAAAGAAATTTGTAAACCAAAAATGTGTAAAAAAAAACTTAAAAAGAGGAATTGAGGGCCTCAAATGATTAGCAAAGGTGGCCATCTCCCCCATGACTGAGTTGAAAGGGGGAGATCCAAAATAATGAGTGAAGTCATCCTTTCTCTGAGGTATTATGTGCATTGACCATTCTAGATTCATGGTAAGGTATGGTCTATTGCACATTGACTAGTAATCCCATATCGGGGCGCTTGTTTGATTTTTTTAGGAGTTTCTAGCTTCTCCCAATTGATGTTTTCAGGTTAAGGTTTAGAAGTTGGCAATGCTCTTGCTCCAGTGTATCTATGCTTTCGACATGAGCGTAAGTTGTTCCCTCAGTTAGTTTCATGCACATTGGTGAGTTGCTATCTTGATCAGCTATCAACCACTGGGTGTCTTCTTATCATGTGGTTGATACATACAGACACTTTTGTATGTTAATTTCTTATGTACACCAATTGCATGTAGGCAATGCTAAACATTCCTGCACACAGTCACACCATGTGTCACTGTATGTGATGCATGGAACTTTCTTCTTCTCAATCTTCCCAAAAGTATTTTCCTTAGATCTTTCCAGGGAAAGATCATGGATTCCTAGGCATGCATTTATGGTACTTAGCCATGCCCTTCCCATTATTATTGGGAAGTCCCTTTATTATTGTTTACTTGTATCAGTAGGAAATTAGCTGGGTATGACCACCTACACATAGTGGTAACGATGTCCGCCACCAGTCCCAAGGAAACAGTGATGGACTAGTCGGCTAGCTCTAAGTCAATATTGCTCTTCTTTAATGGAGGAAGGTTCCAAGCTTTGTACATCTCCTATGATATTAAGTTGACTCCAGAACCTGAGTCTAGAAGAGCTTTACATGGTTCATTCCTAGCAACTTGGAGATAGATTAGAGGGCTTCTAGGGTCAGAGAATTTCCTAGGAAGGTGGCCCTCCTTAATCCAGTCAGTAACGACATGGGTTAACATAACCGTATGCATTGAGCTCGATTTTTGGTTTGAAGGGATCTTTGGGGTCTTATTTGATGGAGAGGCATTCAGAGGTTCAACCGCTTGTGGTTGTGAGGGCTTGGTTGGACTGTTAGTTCTGAAGAAAGGTCTTCTCTTCATGCAGTTGTCAGAACTAGCAGCGGGTTGAAAATTCATAGCCCTCATAGCATTGTGTTATTGCGGTTGAGTGGGGAGTTCCCCTTGCATTGCTGGAGCGGTTGGTAATGGAGCTATCGGTGTGAGAGTTACGGATGGATTTGGAGGATTGTATGTTGGTGGGTTGTCTCCCCTAAAAAAAGGAGTCCTATAATACTCCCCAGCTTGGTAGTGACGTTACGTGACCAATAGAGTCACGTGGAGAGATTGGCTGCTGCACATAATACCCATATGGATCTGGTTGCCGGTAAGGGTATTGTTGCCTTGGTGGTGACATCCCCCATGATTGTAGGTATTGCCACTATTGGTGTTTCTCAATAGGTTGTGGCGGGGTTCCACTTGAATAATACGTTAAAGGTTGGTGGAAATGCCTTGGGTTACCTTGGGGATAAGGTAACTATCGAGGTGCTTGTCGTTTGTTAAGTCGTGGGTTGAGTGCATACACCCCAGACTCTTGTAGGTGTGAGATTACTAGGCAACATCCCTTAGGATGGTCGTATTGGTATATCTCACATCCACCATCATTGTCTATATTTGAATCTACAACCTCTTTGGTGATGGCCATTTTACCCTTACCTTTGTTATGTGCATTGTCCATGTCCCTATTTTTCTTTTTGTCATAGTCACTACCTCGCTTCCTAGACTCCTCTACGATTTTAAGAACAGTTTCGAACCTACTATCTAGGGCATCCCACATTTGGTCTACCTTTGTCGACACTTTTGTTGTTAATTTTTGGAGTGGCAAGGTTTTCCTATTCACCATCTCTTCAAGTGGTAACTCTTCCTCCTCCTCATAAAATCTCACTTCCCTTTTTCAGAGGGAAGGATCTCGGTTGTATTCTTCCACACTTTCTCTCTTACATAGCTCCCCTTCTTCCTTGGCTACTTGCTCTAGCAATCTATGGACCTAATGGGACCTAAGCTCTGATAATCTCCCTTGGGCATACGTTCCAAGGGTTCTCCTTGTTTCATGCCTAAGTCCATCTATGAGATGGCGTAGTTGATCCCACTGCGAATAACCATGGCCTGGGCAATGATGTAAAAGTGCATAATAACGGCCCATGGAAGCATCCAAGGATTCATGATTTCCCTACTTCCATCCTTGGATTTGCTTTCGTAGGTTAGACACTCGGGAGTACGTTTGGTATTTATCATTAAACAGTTCTAAAATTGTACTCCACCTCCGAATGGATTCCAGCTCTAAGGACCGGTACTAGCTTCTCACTTCTTTCACCAGTGTCCTTGGGAACAACTTCAGTTTTTGCCACTCGTTTTCTATGTTCTGCAAGGCACATGCATCGTGAAATGCTTGTAAGTGGTTTTGAGGATCAGCATTGTATCCCCCCTCAAATTGTGGGATATTATTCATGTCTAACCTCTTGATCCTACTATCTTTTTGGTCCCTTGTTGGAATTCTTATAGCCTCCGTTATGTCTAATATGCTTCTAGTTGCAAGTAGGGGTTCTTTGTGGTCATCTCGTTCATAGCATCTATGGTGTCTACATGGTTCCCTACTCTTCCTTCTTCCATGCCTTGATTCCTTAGAGTACCCTTGTCCTCATTCTCGACTATCTCGTCAGTGTTTTTCACTCTATTTACCTTTATCCTCACGGTTAGTTTCCTTATGGCTACGTCCGGATACAGAAGGAGAGGGTGAATGTTATGATGAAGGTGAAGAAGAAGGAGAACCATCACCATGATGATGCTTTCTATCTTCTCTTCTGTGGTCTCGGCCTCGATCGTGGTCATGATCAAAACGTCCACCCTTATCATGTGTTTGTGTTCCCTTGTTGAACACTTCGTGTTCATGGGGATTAGACCCAGGGTTGTGAACCATGGAGTGTAGGTTCTGATACACCACCTCCTGACCATTGTTAGAAGGGGGAACATCATTTGGTAGGGAGCTTGTTGAAGTAGGTTCACCACCCTCAATTTTGCTCAAGACATGTAGAGCATTATGGGGCCATTTACCCTTCAAGGATGTATGATATCTCTCCTATTGTAAGTCCCTTTGACGTTGCGCTTCTGTGGGATGGTAGTCCCTTATGTCATGATCACATGCAATGTACTTTACGTACAAGGATGACATGCCTATTCGTGGAAGAGCACGAAGGAGCATGTTGAGGACTAATCGGTTTGGAGTGAACACAATGTTACCTTCCAAGTCTCTCCAATGAAGGGATTCATCTTGATGGAGAATAAAGGTAAGGTCAGATACATACTCATCATGATGAATACATACCACATGAAATTGTTGAGGAACTGGAGGATCTTGGTTACGTGTGTTGTGCCGTTGACTGTCTCTTGTGTTAGTCCTAGGCAGTGAAATGCTTTTATGTGGAGAAGAAGACATTTTGTCCTATTCAGTGTGCGATTTACCGTTGTCATATCTTTTCTTGATTAACCCTAAGGGTTCATTCTAGCTTCCCAGTGATATGGATGATTTCCTATGTTCTATGTAGTGCACAAACAACTAAGTACCGTTAACGATGCCAATGATGAGTGGCAAGGTATCCCTGCACTCAACCATACGAATATGAGTGTTTCACGCGTGATTCAGTCGAACTCCAAGGACTAAGTGCTTACACGCCTTAATGGAACACTTAAGGTTAATCAATCATTGTCTTCCCAAACTTACTTGTATTGTCATGGTTGTATGGTTAAGTAAGTTTGAGGTATATGCTTTTTATATCTTTTATCTTTTTAGTGTCTTATGCTAATTGGGTAAAGTGAAGAGAACTAAGTGACTAACTTTCATTAACTATTCACTAACTAAGTTTAATTGTTCCTAACACCAGTATTCGTTCCCACTTGCCACACACATCTTGAACCAGTGCAACGCTGCTGGGATTACCAAACGCTAATCGTTATTGGGTTACCAAGTGCTACACACATGCTCGAAGCCATCGTATTGAGTGTACTTAACTAGGAGAGTCAAGGGTTGAGAGAGAGATTAATTAACTAAGAAATCATTTAAACATTCAACAATAATTAAGTACTATTTAGCTTAGTCCATATGCTGTAAGGTTTATCATAAAGTTCATCTTTATTGCTGTACACAAATGTGTGCTCAGGTACAATTTGCTCAAATAAAGATCTGTTCACTTTAAGACTCCTACTACGGGAACATGGAAATTATTCTAACTCTGGAATGGAAAAACTGCAAGAGTTTAGCTAAGGGTCTAAGTCTAAGTGCCTAAAACAAGGGAAGGTTGCCTCTTATTTATAGACATTACGGCGGGTCACAATATCGTGTACCTGATATCGCGGGGTGGACGTGATATCATGGTTCATCATAGGTGATTAAATTTATAAAACATAAAATGATAAAAATCATATACCTTAGTTACACTTAACCATAAACTTGTACCTCATGAGCGGATTTGAGAAGACAACGATCGTCTTGATTGGATTTCACTTCTTAGAACTAGTATACTTGGGAACTTAAGGTTTGCAGAGTTTGACCAAATTGCACATGAACACTTGTGATTCATATGGTTGGGTGTAGGGGTTCCTCACCACTCATCTATGGTCCATGTGATTATATAGTGCTAAGGATCTTGACTTGGAATCTCAGGTCAAAGGTTTGATTCTACTAGGAAATATTAATTTATAAATTTAATTTAAAAAAATTCCATAAAATAAATTATAAAACTAGTCCAATATATCCAAAGGATCTTAGTCGATGTAAGTAAAAATTTCATTTCACATATTTTTATTAAATTTATGAAATGAAGCTTTATTACATCTAAAGACCCATAGGATCTATTGGATAAATATTACATTTTTATGAAAAATAAAGATAGACTCTACAAATTAACTAAGCACTAATGGGAGCATGAAAAACAAATCATACAAGCTTTTTCTATAACATTATATTGATGTATTAAATGAGTAGTCATAGTAGAAGAAAGAAACACATGTAACTCATGATGAGTAGTTGAGGTACCCCTACACCCAACCATATAAATCACAAAGTGTTCACATGTGATCTAGTTGAATTCCACAGACTCTATGTCTTCTAGTACACTAGTCTCCTAGGGAGTGAGCTTCTCAATTACACTTCTGATGTACAAAGATATGGTTAAGTATAATTGAGGCATTTGATTTTGATTGTTTTATGTTAAAAGTTCCTGGTGCTTGAAATAGAGAAATGAAGTAATTTAATAACTAATTTAATTTAACTAATTAACTAATCTCTAGCTAGTCCTAACATAAGCATTTGGTCCTACTTTTCATACACATCGTGAACCCATGTATCTACTAGTGGGATTACCAAGCGCTATGCTACTCGGTGAACTAAGCAATAATGCTATTGGGATTACCAAGAGAATACATGTTTCATTTGGAAGTAGTTGTACTTGTGTGTTTAATCTATTTAGCTTAATGAACTAACTAATCACTTAAAGTATAACTTACCTTAATTTATTGCATAATTAATTAAAACAATAAATGCATAAATGAATCATTAATCTATTCCAAGCACTGTGAGGTTTAATCAAAAGGCTCGTCTTTATTATTGTTCACACTAGTGTGTTTAGGTACAATAGTGCTCGAATAAAGATTTGTATACTTTCTAAGTCATGTTGTGGGCACTTAGAGAAATATTCTAACTTTCAAATG
>MNCI01021382.1:261454-280987 GCA_015680685.1 Gnetum montanum | reverse complement strand
GATGCTGATGCTAGTTAATTTAGACTTAGGTCCTTAGTTAGAGTTAGTTATCTTTCTCAACCCTTCACCTCTTAGCATAGGAGAAAACTGGAAAAGACCAAAAAAAATCATATACCTCGGACTTAGTTAACCATACACCGTGACAACAACAAGTAAGTCTGGGAAGATAACAAATGATTAACCCCAAGTGTTCCATGGGGCGTTTAGGCATTTAGTCTGTGGAGTTCAACTGGATCACGTGTGCTACGCTCATTTCGTATGGTTGAGTGTAGGGGTACCTCACCACTCATCATCTTCCTAACTTTGTGTTTATTTTTGCTAGTTGTTCTTGTTGTTGATGAATAAAGTCAGTCAACTATTGCTTATTCTCATCAACAATTTATAGGTGATGGTTCTTTGTAGTTAGTTGCACATTCTCTTGGTGGGTCAGATCCAAGGCCTTTTGAATTTTGTGCTAGGTAGCATCTGTCAAGGATCAGTAGAACACCATTGTCTCCATCACATCCTCAACCCCTTTCAATTTGGTGTGAAGCTATTTAAAAGCGTCATCTTTTGTCAATGCCAGGTTGAGAAATGTAGGGTTGCTAATTTGGGCTCTTAATTCAACAACTTTAGTATCCAAGCATTCATTCAGCTCCTTGGCTATTTCAAGTTACCCTTCCAAGATAATGTTTTTTCCTGTTAACTCTAGTAGCTTTGACTGGGTTGTAGTAATACTATCTAGAAGATTAAAGATATTTAGAAGTGATTGTTGGGTTTCCACTAGTTGGTTGAGAAATTATTCATGCTATGCTATGCTTAATCTATAGCTTATGGTCCTTGTGGACATCTGCACATTTTTAAGTGTAGTGATGTATTGTATAGACACTGTAGGTGCATTAAGTGTTTTAGTAATTCTATCAACAACCACCTGTGTTGTTGTCTCTTACCCTTAGTGTTGCATCACTAGCACTGTTGCTCCCTCACCTTTTCTAGCACTAGGATTCGACCTCATAGACAACTACATTTGTTAGGTTGAGAAAATGGATCTACCTCCTCCCATTAGGTTGACTGTTCAGGCCACCTCATTTAGATGATTCATCACTGGCTGGTACATAGATGGGTCCACACCACTTGTGCCTACTTGTTGCTATTTTTGCTAAAGAGCCATATACAGTATTCACGTAATTGTTGGGCTATTGTAGTGATGTCTAGCATAATTATTTGAGTGGTAGGTGGAGGTGGTGGCTATTGCTCCTCTTCTTGAATGACTATTGAAGGCATCTTATCTTTCATCATCTCTATCCAAGTAGTAGTCAAAGCATGTCAGATAACATCATTTATATAATAGACTATTCCTTCCCTCTGATAAAGTTTTTTGATGAAGCATGGAAAGGGGAGTGCCTTCCTTCCACGTTTATTCATTTTAAACCACTTCTCTATCTCTAGATAGATCAACTGTGGAAGGTTGATAGGAAATCTCCCACTTAGAGTAGCACATGCATAGGCAGAAAAGGCAGTGATCTTGTTGGGCATCACTATGGGATTTAGGTGAAAGGTCGCAATCTTGTAGTGAATTCTTTCTACCAGTGTGAGCACCTTGCACACCTTGCACTTGACACCATAGCATCGTTGAAAAAATTCCTTTTTGATGTTTAGATCTACATGCATTGGAATCTCAACAAGATTTGTCCTAGTTTTTAGCAACCCAAGCACTTCAACAATGGCCTACATCAAGTAGGAAACTAAGATGTCCTTGATTTTGACCATTGAACTAGCTTGCTTATTGTTCCTGAATAAGAATGTCTTTCCCATGTACCACTCCCTGCTAGAAGTGCTAATTGGCCATATGGAAGAGGTCTTCAGTTGGTCTTGTACTTCTTTAAGTGCTTGCTGCAAGAAAGAGCCAAAGTTTAACTCCTAGAGCACTATTTTTTGTACTTCCCTTGATTTGATTTAATTCAGGTAGGCTTCTATTAAGGTCACCTTAAGGCTTGCTTGCTGAGCTGGTGCCTCATCCTAGTGGGAATGTTCTGTTGTTATTGCTAGTTTTGGAATTTGATGAATAGATTCCACCTTAGCCTCTTTCCAAAGAGGACCTGTGGCATGGGTTGCAAGTGGTTTTTCTTAGGCTTGTTCTTGGTTGCTTCTCTATTAATTGAGATGGTCTGCCTTCCTATATGTGTTTGCCTTTCGGTGCCATCTACAGTCACAACACATTCATGGATTAGTAGATATAACGTGTAACTTTGAATATTGAATACCCTATCTTGTTAGTTAGTCACACTTGGCTAAGGTTGAACCATGGTAGATTAATTATTTTATTCTTATTTTATTAATTAATTTTCATTATAAATGTCACCGAAGCTCATTGGAAGAGTTTAACTTCTATAATTTGGTGTTTAAATGTTGATTTCTTAGTTAAACCTTTGTGGGAGTTAAAAAAATGGCAAAAACATTTTGGTCAAAAACATCACATTTGTGGTCCCCATGACTAAGAGCTTGCCTCTAGTAACTATAGGGTTGAAGAACAAAGTGATTTGATAAACGATTAGGAAGTTATGTGTTCTAGAAGTTTCTAGGCTCTAAAAATTTGAAAAACTTCCTTGGCATTTATGAGAAAATGTGAAAATTTTAAAGGGGGGTTGTGCATATTTGTACTATTTTTGTGCTACATCAGTGGGGACACATATATGGGGCCTCGTACACACATGGGCTCCATTGACAAGGCCTTGTTTACAGGGTTTGTAAACAAAATTTTCAAATGTGAATATCTTAAAAAATACAAGGAATTTTTGAATGACTTTGGGGTCCATGGAGTTCCAAAAAAGCCAAAAATATGATGAAATCATTGAAGAGGGTCTTTGAAAGCTCAAAAATTGAAAATTTTGATGGAGAATGTGTGCATTGAACAAAATATGTAAAGGAGCACATGGTTGAATGTAGAAGATGGGTGTACAAAAGATTCTAATTACAAGAATGCCTAAGGATAAGGTGCTTAATGAACCCAACCAAGAGATATGCAAGTGGATCATCCATATAAAAGACACATGCCTTGTTTTCCCTTGCATAACCTCAACCTAAGGAGTCCATGGGGCCTATAGGTAATTAATGATTGATGGAAGTTAAGGACCAAAACCTAGAAGATTCTATCAAAGAATTCAAGTATGTTAGACAAAGACACCAAATCAAGAACATGAACATTGGCAGTGAGGTGAATTATAAGTAGCATAGATAGATTATAAAGAAGGTGGAATGAAATTTTGAATTGAGGTCATAAGAAGTCCTTTATAGATTTTTGTTTAAATGACCTAAGAAGATCCATCCTTAGTCCATACCAAAACCAATCGCTTTTAGTGACTTTGCATAGCCACTTCAAGATCGATCCACCCCCTCAAGACACAAGAGTGCTCCCACAAAACAACCACCATTCCATAAATATAAGAAAAGAGAAATAGGAAGTGAGAGAGGGCCTTAGTTAGAGGGGACCTTCAGGCATGGGTAACATGTCTTTCTAGTCCCATAATTAGTGCTTGTAGCCTATTTATTTGTCTAAGGGGTGTACTTTGAATTCCCATAATGTTTTTTTATTTTGTTTTGTTTTGTTTTTATTTTTTTTGGATGGGAACCATACCATGCAAAGACTTTATTCAACCGTTTGTTATTGGTTGACATGGAATGGTAAGCAGCCTATGAAAACACTCATACACCTAAGCAAGTAGAAGAGTACAAAGAGTATTGAGTTCCTTTGATGTCAAACCTTATGCAAACCTTTGAATCTTTCCCAATTCTAGAAACTACTAAGGTCATAAATTTATTAAAATTTTATTTAATGAAAGGGACCTCATACATCCAAAATACGAAAAACCATAAAGTTTGTGGATGCATGGATGTCTTGGGCTCACTGCCTATTCCATGAAAAAGAAACCATGCCTTAGCCATCGGTACAAAAGCTCAAAAATAGAAAATAGAAATTAGTAAACAAAACATTATGCACAAACCAGCATTAGTAATAACTACAGTAGCATTGTGTCCTATTGGCACAAAGCACATTCATTAACAAAAATTAGAAAAGCACACTAAAAATAAAGTAAAATATATAAGAACATGTAAAATACTAAAGAAAGATCCAAATGTACTAACGAGGGTGTAAAATGAAAAATGGTGTAAAATTGGAAAAAGTTTTAAAAATCAAAAAGGTGAAAAATAAATAATTTTCAAAAACAAAAATGTGTAAGATAAAAAATCAAAAAATTGAGGAGCCACGTATATGATTAGCATGGATGGCCATCTTCCCCATGGTTGAGTTGGAAGGAGGAGATCCAAAAAATTGAGTGTGGTTGCCCATCCATTGAGGTATTTGTTGCATTGGCTTACTTTGGCTTGTGGAAAGGCTTGATATGTTGGATGTTGACCAACTACTTTTTATTTGAGCTTTCAGGTTTGTATATGATCATGTCCCTAGAAAGAAAGGTTTCATCAATTATATAAGGCCCTTCCCACAACATTTGGAATTTTTTTGAGGTACGTGTGTGGGATTCCAATAGAAAACCTTATCTCCTACTCGATATTTTACTTTTCATATTTTAAGATCATGTCATTTCTTGTTGAATGCCTTGTGCACTTCATTCCAAGATAGGGCTACCAATCAATTTTTGTCTACCACATTAAGGTTGATCAGTCTTTCTTTTTATGCTAGACTTAGGTCAAGATCTAGGTCATAGGCTATTGAGAGCGTACAGAGCTTGAATTGAATTAGGAGCATTGAAAGTTTTTTGTACACCAGCTTGCAAGGAGAGTATCCAATAGGGAGTTTCCATGTTGAGCAGTAGATCCAAATAGCATTGTTGAGTTTTGTACTCTAGTCTCTCTTATATTTGCTAATAGTTTTTGTTAGAATCTTTGTAATTTCCTAAATAGACACCTTTGCTTGATCATTGGCTTAGGTGTGATAGGGTGTTGTTAATTTCTATTAAACCCCCAAGTGTTGCATGAGTTTTCAAAAAGTAGCACCCATAAAATGGGTTCTAGTAGAAATTAGTGCACATGGCATCCCAAACATATTCACAACATTTTATTGTAAAAATTGAGTAGTAGTGGATAATGTACAATCAGTGATTGTTGCTGTTTCTACCCATTTG
Source organism: Gnetum montanum (assembly GCA_015680685.1). Taxonomy (NCBI): domain Eukaryota; kingdom Viridiplantae; phylum Streptophyta; class Gnetopsida; order Gnetales; family Gnetaceae; genus Gnetum; species Gnetum montanum. The sequence continues at coordinate 275,867 of MNCI01021382.1, read as the reverse complement.
GTATAGTTGTCAATGATGACAATTATATATGCCTTCTTGTTGGACATGGGTGTGATGGGACCCATGAAATCTATGCCCCATATATCGAAGGATTCTAATGGTTGAATTCATCGTTAAGGACTCTCCATTTGTGTGATCATCCCATCATCTCATCAATAGTGCTCATAGGATTAGATAAATTCATGGGTATCATTGAAGATTATCTGCCAATAGTATCTTGCCATTAGGATTTTTATGGTGATGCATCTCCCAACATAGTGGCCTTCACAAGAGCCTTCATGAGCATCCTGGAGAATGTGCAGTTGATCTGCATTAGGTATATACCAATGAACCAAACCATCAACACACATCTTGTAAAGATGTCCATTGATTTCCATGAAGTTCTTAGTTGGATGAAGAAACTATTGTTTCTTCCTATGGTCCAGATCTTGTGGCATCTCTTGTGTGAGAAGATAAGTGAGGATGCGATCATACGATTTTGGTTCTACAAGAATTTGTTCATTTATTGTAGCAGTACAGAGGAGTTCATAAAAAAATTGGTTAGAGAGTAGGCTCTCCTCCTCTTTGTTATCCCATAGAAATCGAGATAAGTGATCAGTGACCACATTCTTAGTTCCATTTTGATCTACCATTATGAGATTGAATTATTGCAAGATCACCAACCATCATATGACATGGGGGCTCACCATTGTCTTGATCATGAGGATGTAGGTGGCACTCTGATTAGTGTGCATAAACACTTTATATCCAAGTGCATAGTGCCTAAACTTTTTAGAGCATACACCACTACCATTAGTTCTTTTTTCATGGTAGTGTAATTTAGTTTTGCATCCACAATGCTTCGACTTGCGTAGTAGATGTACTATGGACATTTCTTATTATCCAACTATGTAAGAACAACTCCCAAGGTGTAATTAGATGCATCTATCATGAGATGGAATGGTCTAGACCAGCTAAGTGCTCATGGAATTGGAGTCTCTATACTTATATACTTTAGGATTTCGAATGCATTTTTACATTCCTTGGTCCAAATGAAGGAAGCATCTTTCTTTGTTAGCTTGACCAATGGTTTCACGATCTTAGAAAAACTCTCTATAAATCATCATTAGTAACCAATGTGTCCAAGGAATGAACAAACATCTTTAATAGTTTTTGGTTGATTGGCAAATTTTTAGATGATCCTTATCTTTTCAGGGTCTACCTTGATCCCTTGCAAAATTTTATGCTCCAATATAATGCCTTCTTGGACCATGAGATGACTCTTTCTCCAATTAAGCTATAGATTTGTCTCCACACATCTTTTTAGTACTTGCTCAAGGTAGTCCAAGACTTGCTCAAATGTAGCGTCATAAGTGAAGAAGTCATCCATGAAGGCTTTCATTTTGCTACCTATTTGCTATTGAAAGATGCTTAAGAATAGACATTGGAAAGTCGTAGGAGCATTGCATAGACCGAAAGGCATCTTGCGATATGCAAAGGTCTCCTAGGAACTTGTGAATGTTTTGGCCTAATCTTTTGGTGCAATTTGGATTTGGTTATACTATAACCATCTAGAATATTATAATAACAATGCCCAGATATTGTGTCCAACACCTAATCAACGAATGGTAATGAAAAATGATCTTTGAATGTTGCCATGTTTAATATCCTAAAGTCGATACAAACCTACTGTTTGCCATCTCTCTTTAGCACTATGATGAGTGGGTTGATCCATTGGCTATTCACAATGGGATAGATGAACCTTGCCTTAACGAGTTGCTCAATCTCCTCTTTAACAATTTGCTTCAATTTTTGGTTTAACCACCGTTGTGGTTGCCTCCTTGGCTTTGTGGATAGATTAGTGTAAATGTGATGCTGTCATATCTGTGGATTAATTTTAGTGAGTTTAGGATATGATGAAGCAAAGGCTATTGATGATTTTTTGATCACTTTCAATAGTTTTTCTTTCTGCTTAAGAGTATGTTTGGAATTGAGTATGATTGGCTTACCATTTTTTAAGAATGCATATTCTAGGATGGTAGGTAGAGATTTCAACTCAAGGGGCTCTTGTTTAAAATTCATAGGGATCTTGAACTCTCCCTAATAAGTATTAGTGTTTTCATCATTAGAGAGTTGGTGATGAACTTACTCTAGTTCATTCATGCTTGTGACATAAGTGCATGTTAGGCTCTCAGTAGGTTCCATGCACATTGTGCTACTGTCAGAATCAGCGGTCAACCACTGGCTGCCCTCTTTTTTTGTGGCTGCTGCATATAAACACCTTTGAATATCTGGCTCATGTGCACATTGCTTGCATACGAAAATAGATGCTCATTTCATGGACCAGCATTCTTGCATGCAATTACACCCTGTATCGCTATATGCGATGCATTGAACTTGTCTCTTCTTGATCTTTCTAAATGCATTTTCCTTAGATATCTCTAGGGAAATATCTTTGATGTCCATTCTTGCATCAATAGTGCTTAGCCATCCACTTCCCATAATGATTGGAAAGTCCCCCTTGTAGATTTCAACCTTGATTACTAGGAAACTAATAAGATAAAACCACCCATAGAAAATGGTCATAATGTCTTTGACCAGTTCCAAAAGAATAGTGATGGACTAATCTACTAATTCCAATCTAATATTGCTCTTCTTGAGAGGTAGTAGGTTCCAGGTAGTATAGATCTCATGAGAAGTTAAGTTCACACTAGAACCTAAATTAAGAAGAGCTTTACATGGTTCATTCCTAGCAATATGTAAATAGATAAGTAGACTCCCAAGATCACCTAATTTCTTGGGAAGGTTGCTAGCTTGGATCCAATTAGATATGACATGGGTGAGGATAATAGTATGGATTTTGGATGACAATTAGTTTGAAGGGGACTTGATGGCATGGTTTGTAGAGGATGAAGCAGGAGTAGAATGACTAGCCACCTGAGTCTACGAAGGCTTAATAGGACTGTTGGATTGGTAGAATGGTCTTTTACAAGCACAACGTTTTGAACCCCTTGGTTGATGAACTAGTTGTAAATTGATGACCTTGGTAGCATTACGTTACTATAGCTGGGCTAAAAGTTCATCCTGCATAAATGGAGTAGGTGGTAGTTGCATTGAGGGTGGAGGAACAGGTGCATAAATAGGAGGAGGATAAAGATAAAATATGGCATCCATCCTGAAATGTGAAGAATGAGCTTTGTAGTATATGAGAATATAGTAGTGATGTTGAAAAGGAGAAACATGACTGGAAGAGTCACATGGAGATAGGGGTTGCTAAATATAATGCCAATATGGATTTGGTTACTTGTAAGGGTACTACTGCCTTACTGGTGGCATCTGCCATGATTGTGGTTGATGCTCTACCGCCTGAAATCGTCGGTCCCCGGCTGGAACGGGAAACAGAGACCACGGGATTGCAGGGCGAGCACAGAAGACCCCACCTTCGCCTGAGGGCGTGCTAGAATGCACGAAGGTAGGGTACCTTGGGTGGTCCGCACGCGGATCAGACAAGGATTTCCCCGAGTGCCACCGAAGTGTTATACGCTGGGTTATGCGTAAACAGAGCGTAAGCAGTGAAACATGTGCAGACAGCGTAAGCGTAAAAGGGCGTAAACAGGGTCAGGTGTAAACAGCGTAAACAAATATAGGTACAGCGTAGGCGTATACAGGCGTGAACAGCATAAACAGCGTAAGCTTAAAGAGCGTAAGCAAGCGTAAACAGTGTAAACAGTGTGGGCGTATATGGACGCAAACGGAGCGCGAACGTAAACAGGCGTAAATGAAGCGTGGGCCAAATTAATGTAAAACTGTAAAAGAACTTGCAACAAACGTAAACAGTAGATTACAGAGTTAAAATGTTGTGCACCGGTCTAACGCAGTCGTGTAGAGACACAAGGCGGACGTAAAGCCCCGGTGGACGCAGGGATGCAGCCAGCTGACATGGTAGGCGGAGCGCGGATTGTGCTCGGCGTACAAAACTTCCAGCGTAAGTGTAAGTGTAAAGGGGTTTCTGCAGCGTAATTGCTCTGGGTCTGCTCTGGTAAAATTTTGCCGACCTCGAATTTACGGAAAACTGGGCTATTTATAGGGGTAGGGTTACTGGGAAAATTGGACTGGGAGACACGTGGCGTATAGACCAGGCGTTTACAATTTAGAAACATGGTATATGCTGGGCGTATACGCTACAACAGGCCAACGTATACGCTGGGCGTGGACTTGGATGGATGCTGGTGTATACGCTGGGGTGTGTATGCTGATGGATGCTGGGCGTCGACTTGCTTCAATTCTTGCTCCTGTTGCACCTGCTGAGCGTGCGTGTGAGGCATTTATGCTGAGCGTCGGGCGTAGGTGTCGGGCGTAGACGCCGGGCATAGACGCTGGGCGTAGACGCCGGCACAACACGGTTTAAAACAGGTGTTTTGATTCTCAAAATTGCCCTGTGTGACTTCAAATGTAGCCAAGGTCGTCCGTGGGTCACGGGGATCTGCTTCCTGTCAGAAAAATGCTAAACTCAAAAATTTTTTTGGTGTTTCATTGGCCCCTCTTTGTTGACGCTTGGAGGAATCGACCCAAGAAGCGTCGACAAAGAAGCGCAAAACACCACAAGCAACTTGATAAAAGCTTTGTCCTTTGCCACTTGACCAGACATCATCGTACCATTTCAGTGGTGAATGGGATTGAAAGGGTGAGATTGGTAACTGGGAGGAGGAAAGGGATCGTGAGGAAGTGGGATGTTCAGGGGTGCGACATGCCGGTCCTTGTCAATAGCCATCTTTTGGCAGACTCAGAATTCAAGCATGTGATGTGCGTCCTTTGGCGGAACAGTGCCCTTGGTGATTTTTCAAGAGAACCGGTTGTCACTACCAAAGCCACGGGGTGATGTTTCTTATTCTTTGGAGGAACAGCTCCCTTCTTTGGGGAAACTGTAAGCGACGTGCCAAAGCCATGCAACAGGATGTCTCTTGATTGCTTTTGACATGAGTACCTATTTTTAGGACCGATGTCTTCCCGCCTGGGGCTTGTATGGGAAACGCCAAGGGTCCCGTTTTTTTTTGAAGTGGTTGTTCTAGTATTCATATGCGAATATTATGTTTTGTGCGTTGCGACTGCTGTAATGTTTTGCAGTGTGCAATAGTTTGATGAACGGATGGGGAGTTTACGGGGAATGGGAATGTATGGGTTGACAGTTTGATTCAGTCTTGCCAGGTGGATTAATGGACATTGCCTCATCTTGCTGCCTATGATGAAACGCACTCTCGTACGAGAACTTCCAAGCGTCATCCTGCAAACACGACTCCAAAGAGACAAGAAAACCATGAGTGAATTAATGAGTTTAGATTTAAACAGCTGCAGGTGAACAAAAATATTGGGGCGACTCTGAGCATTGAATGCGAATGTCGACGATGCTGATGAGGGATGCAATGATTTTGACGAATGAATATGGCTGTGGAATGAAGAGTCGAAGATGAACGCGCCAGTTTATAGTCTTAGCGGACTATGAAGAGGCGAGCTAGTTTATAGTCTTAGCGGACTCAGACGGCTGAGACAGTGGCAGTTTACCGTCGTGCCGGACGGATGCTAGTTTACCATCGTGGCGGACACTATGGTATCAGTTTAAAGTCATGATCCAGGACTGTTCTGTGGTATCAGTTTATAGTCGTGATCTAGGACTGTTCTGTGGTATCAGTTTATAGTCGTGATTCCAGGACTATTCTGTGCTATCAGTTTATAGTTGTGATTCCAGGACTATTCTGTGGTATCAGTTTATAGTCGTGATTCCAAGACTTTTTTGTGGTATCAGTTTATAGTCGTGATTCCAGGACTATTCTGTGGTATCAGTTTATAGTCGTGATTCCAGGACTTTTCTGTGGTATCAGTTTATAGTCATGATTCCAGGACTAGCGCGTACCTGAGTTTGAATTCATGTATAGAATGGTTTTAGGAATAAGTGATTGGTTGGATTTGCAAATTCTTTGTCGTCCATGTCAGCTAGCCTGAATGCTCCATTGTCGAATGCTTTTATGACCAGATAAGGCCCTTCCCAGTTGACTGAGAATTTATCTGGGTGTTCACGAATAGCTTTAAGCACGAGGTCTCCTTCTTTGATGGGGCGCTTACGAATGTCATGCTGATGTCGTTGCCGCTGTTGTTTTTGGTACCATTCGATCTGATCAAGTGTGCGTAACCTCTCCTCCTCCACTGAGTCGAGGTCCACGATGCGTAAAGCATTGTTTTGCTCGTCATCGAGGAGTCCGGAAAGTGTGATCCTTAGAGATGGTACTTGTAATTCCAAAGGTAAAACAACTTCTGAACCATAAACAAGACTGTATGGAGTTCTACCTGTCGAAGTCCGGTGTGTATTACGGTATGCCCACAATGCATACACCAGTTGTTCGTGCCATCTTCGTTTACTTTGGGCAAGCATCTTTTTGAGTATTGTGATGATTGTCTTATTTGTTGCTTCCGCCTGCCCATTGCTCTGAGGATAGTAAGGGGATGAAAACGAATGTTTGATCCCTAGACTATCACAAAACGTTTTGGTCTCGGCACTGCTAAATTGTGGCCCATTGTCAGTGATGATTGTCATGGGAATGCCAAAATGGGTCACAATGTTTTCGAGGATGAAGTGGCACACGTGTTTAGAAGTAGTTTTTCGAAGGGGCGCAGCTTCTACCCATTTCGTGAAATATTCGGTTGCTGTTATGATAAAGCCATGTCCGGTAGAAGATGTGGGTGTTATTGGGCCAATGAGGTCCAGTCCCCACTTCTGGAAGGGCCATGTGATTTGTGTTGTGTGCAACTCATTTGGTGGGATATGGATGAGATTACCGTGTTTTTGACAAATACTACATGTTTTGACCTTGGACTGATAGTCGTATTCCATGTGTGGCCAGTAGTAGCCTAAGCGTCTTATTTTCGTTGCCATTGCTTTTGGTGCAATGTGTCCCTCGCATATTCCGTCGTGTACTTGTTCAACAATTGTTTGGGCTTCGGTACTATCGACGCATGTTAATAGTATACCTTCGTAGGATCGGCGACACAATGTGTCTCCTACTATTGTGTATTGTTTAGAATGCTTGCATACTGCATCCTTTTGTGCGTTGGTTAAATGTTGTGGCGTTTCACCGCGCAGAAGGTATTCCTTTACGTCGTCGTACCATTCATTAGCGTGTGTTGTACTGACAGATGCGATTGGTGGCATGTCGAGAGTGTTGGTTATGGGCTCAGCACAACTGGTTACGGAGTTTGGTAGTGCGTGAAACATGTTAGGGGATATGTTTAATGCCAAGGTTGCTAATGCGTCTGCAATGGTATTGTCATTCCTAGAGATATGTTGGACATCAACATTTTCGAATTGTTTAAGTAGGTGTTGGGCCAAATCACAGTATGGTTGTAAGTGTTGCGCTTTACACGTATAGACGTCTGTGACTTGGTTTACGACTAGTTGTGAGTCCCCTCTGACTACAAGCCATGTAATGTCCGAAGCTAGTGCGGCCGCGAGACCTCTGAGGAGACCTTCATACTCTGCTATGTTGTTAGTACAATAAAAGTTGAAGCGATAGGCGAAAGGTTTAATTTCTCCCGAGGGGTATGTGATTACAGTGGCAGCACTTCCTCCTTGAGAGGTGGATGCTCCATCGAAGTTTAGAATCGCGTCGTAGTCATCTGGCACCGTGTCTATTGCATTTACATTCTCGTCTGGGAATTCGGGTTCTATTGTACCTGGATCATGTGTTGGCGACGTGGTCATTTGATTTGCTATGGCTTGGCCTTTTACTGACGATTGTGCCACGTAGTGCAGGTCAAACTCAGCTATGATTGCCTTCCAACGGGCTATCCTGCTTGATTCGTAGATGTTTCCAGTTATAGCTCTGAGTACATTATCTTTGCAAATTATGTTAACTTGATTTTGGAAAAGATAATGTCGCCATTTCTTTAAAGAGAAAACTAAAGTTAAACATGACTTCTCTACGTCGTTGTATCTTTTTTCGTGGGCAACTAATGCATGGCTCAGGTAGTATACAGGGACTTCAGTTCCGTCATCTTGTTTCTGGCACAACATGGATGCAATTGATGATTCTGATGTGGCCAGGTAGATGTAAAACGGCTTGTCGTTTTTGGGTGGGAATACAGTGGGTAGCCGAGCGAGTGCCGTTTTAACGTTGTCAAATGCTTCTTGGCACTGCGGGGTCCATTCAAAATGGACATTTTTGCGTAGTAGGTGGTTCATAGGTGTGAGTTTTCCCGTCAAATTTTCTATGAACCTCCTGATGAACTGTAATCGACCTTGTAGCCCTCGAAGTTCGGTTAGATTGCTAGGTGGTTTCAGGTTTGTAATGGCCTTAACCTTATCGGGGTCTACCCGTATCCCTGCCTCTGATGCTACGAATCCAAGCATTTTACCTGTTTTGACGCCGAAGATGCATTTCTTTGGGTTAAGCCTTAGTTCGTATTTTAGACAACGTTTTAATACTAAGTCAAGATCCTGTACGTGTTGTTTCGACGATTTTAATTTAACCACTATGTCATCTACATAATCATTGAGCAAGTGTAAGATGTAATCGCTGAAAATATATGTCATCGCCCTTTGATATGTGGCCCCAGTGTTCTTGAGACCAAAAGGCATCATTGTGTAACAAAAGGTTCCCCAAGGTGTCATGAAAGTGGTCCGAAGCTGGTGTTCTAGATTAATACGTATCTGGTTATATCCTGAGAACCCATCCATAAAGGATAACAGGGCGTGCCCAGTAGTTGAGTCAACTAGTTGATCAATGCTAGGTAAGGGGAAGTCATCCTTTATGGTTGCTATGTTAAGGTCTCAGAAGTCAATGCACAGGCGGATACTTCCGTTCTTCTTTGGGACTATAACCATGTTTGATACCCATTCGGCGTAATAAATAGCCCTAATGAAACCAACTTGGTAGAGCTTGGTAATCTCACTACGAACTGCTAATGCCACCTCGGGTTTGACCTTTTGTGCTTTCTGTTTTACTGGCCTTAGTTTTGGATCAAGGATGATGTTGTGCTGGACGATACGAGGGTCTAATCCGGGCATGTCTGTATAGGACCACCCAAATGCTTTCATGTTGTCCCTAAGTACGTTTTCGATATCTTTAGCTAGACGTGGTTCTAGTAACGCACTTAACTTTAGAACTTTAATTTCCCCATCGGGCATGGTGATGGGAGTTTCGGTTAGAGGATCGTCAGTAATGTTTTCGGCTTCAATGTCGAGGGACTTTGTCATTCCCTCATATTCATCAACCGTTTGCTGTGTTGAAGCTATTGTTGTATCGTTTGCTGATGAGCTCGCATAGACAAGATTCATATCGATATTCCTTTCAACCGCTCCGTATGGTCCATCAATGACCAATGGCTTGGTTAAGCGCTTGCAATCCATTAGACAAGTTCCTGTCAATAAATGGAGAGCCTGGTAAGATAGCGGAGGTCGTTTTAGGTCTTGTGGCAATCTTTAGTGTGCATGTATGAAAATGGATTAACGTGACAGTGAAACAATAGTTTAATGCCTTACCGGGTAACGAACGGCAGTTTAATGCCTTACCGGGCAACGAACGGCAGTTTAATGCCTAAATTTGTGTTTTATATGGTTTATGTGTGTAAATTTTATATCTTTTTTGAAAAATTCAAGGTGAATTCGAAAAAGCACGAAAAACGAGGAAAAAAAGCAAGAAAAACGGAAAAGCGGCGGCGGCGGCAGCGGTGTCAGCGTCAGCGTCAACGCGTTATAAAAGGGGAGAAGGGGCGTCATTTTGTCATTTGACTTTCGGAGCGTGAGCGTAAACTGCGAGCGAAACCCTAGCGTAGACGCCGAGAGAAAACCCCAGCGTAGACGCTGAGCGAAACCCCAGCGTAGACGCCGAGAGAAAACCCTAGCGTAGACGCCGAGAGAAAACCACAACGTAGACGCCGCACGCAAACCACAGCGTAGACGCCGACGAAACGAGCCACGGCGTAGACGCCGAGATGGGCAAAGGCAAAGAACTAGAAGGTCGAGGACAGAAAGGACCCGAACTGACGTTCGCGGAGGAGAGTGAGGCGATGCTGCAGTGCCTACCTCGCTCGAACGTCCCCGCATGGCCTGGGTTTTCTGGCAGGTAGGCCTTTGACCCTGTTTTCGTTGATTTTTAGCATCTGTTTTCTTTGTAGCGTAGACAGTTAACGTAGGGTTTCGGCGTATACGCCGAGCGTGAAGGGTTTAGAGTAATATATCGGCGTAGACGCCGTGTGTGTCATTTTCGGCGTAGACTGTCGTGGCTTCGTTTCTACGGTGTCTAGCGTAGATGATTGTCGGCGTATACGCTCAGCGTATACGCCAGGCGTAAGTCGGATACTTCGAAGCGTAAGTCTGTTCGGCGTAAATTTTTGTATTATGTATGGCGTAGATAGTTCTCTTTTTGATATGCGGTGTTTCTACGCCCAGCGTATATGCCGAGCGTAACTGTCTTCGTACGCCCAGCGTATACGCCGAGCGTAACAATGTCTCTATGCACGGCGTATACGCCGAGCGTAACTGTTTGTCTCTACGCCCGGCGTATACGCCGAGCGTAACTTAGAAAAGTTTTCTGCGAATGTCTAATTTCCAAAATGAAGTTTCCAGTATTGATCTTTAGTGTTATTTTAATGGCTTGCAGAGACATTGAGCCTCCCCTTCTAGTGATTGAGTTAGTTGGGGTTTTGACATGGTTTGGTCCTTTGGAGGGTGGTGACCCGACCCCGAATTTGGTCGTTGAGCACAATGGGGTCTGGTTCCGGGACGGGGCCTGCGAATTTTTAGCCTTCTTGCTGGATCATTTCAATGTCGTGGTTTGGTCTCACCTAGGCGAGGATGTGGCACGGAGCATCATTGAGGCCATGTTACCTGGCGCGGCGGAGGACATCAGAATGTTTATGGAGGATATTGATGAAGGGCCGCTTGTCGCTGAGGGTGTTCCCCCCGGTGGTCTGAGGTCTGCCCATCCGTTGACACGTGTGTGGGACCAGCTGCCGCGGGGGCCCAACTATATCAACAACACATTGTTCTTAGCTAGCCGCGTGCACACTTTGTTTCAGAATCCTCTCGGCACAGTATACCAGGTGGAAAGGTAATTTCATCTTAGCTTTGGTTATTCCTCTCTTTTTCACATTCAAATACTTACTCTCGTTTCGACACATGTTTTTGCCTTCCCGCAGGCCAAAAGTTACGCCAGATGGGGCCTACATAGGCGACGATGGGATTGGATTGGCGCGTACGGTTGTGGAAGTGTTCATGGTGGGTCCCACCCTTCGCGGGACCGTTTTGGCCCACACTAGGGACGCCATGAAGAACTTCCCCAAGAGATTTTCAAAGGCGTTTGTACAATGTGCCGCACGTGGCTGGTTGCATGCCGACTGGGTCCCTAATGGGCCAATTTTCCCATCTGCTTCTGATCTGGGCGAAACCTCAAAGTCCAACACTAAAAGTAAGTGGAAATGTTTCCTAGATGTCGTGTTTGGTTTGGTCAATTGCCAAGTGTCCAGCTAATATGAAGGTTTTGGGTTTGCCTTTACAGCTGGCACCACCTCTGGCGGGGATTCCGTTGTGATCAGGAGGACTGAAACATCTCTTTCAATGAAATTCGGTGAAACTAGTGCCGCCGAGAAGTGGTTACGGAAAAAAGCTTCGCCATCTATTGTTTCCTGTTTGGAACATGTCGGCCTCATGGCACTCTTTGTGACCCCTAGCCCAAATGTGTCTATAGCGGAGATGATCGGGATTGTGGATTCATTTGACAGATCCGTCTCCCGCTATAGCGCCCGTATTAAGGGTGTTAAAGTAATTTTTGAATTATCACCCCAATTTTTTGCGGATTTGTTTGGCGTGCCTACAAGTGGCGTAAAAATCGTTACAGAGAGGACGCATAAAGAAATTGACATGATCCGCGATTTAGAGGAGTGGTTAGGGGTGACGAAGGGTGCCAAAGGATTCCCAATGCAGGGGAGAATGAAGGTTGAGGAAGTCAACGAGCTTTATCCCCTTTTTAGAGCGCGTTTGTTTCCGAAGACTCTATCGCAAGTCAAGAGTCTCGGGGTTGAAGCAGTGCAAGTCATGCGCACTATTTTAGAGGCTGGCGTGCGCTACAACTGGGCCGAATTTTTATTATCAGGAATGACCAAAGAGATAGAGCGGTTGCGTTCGAACATAGAGGCGCAATCCCATTTTACCTTTGCTTTCTTCGTCGGCTATATTCGTCGCTTGGCCGAATTTTTGGTGGTTCGTGGGGAAAACAAATTTGTTTTGCGTGATAGGGACCAGCTATCTCACCCCTGGGTGAATCACTTATTCGACACAGCCAAGTCCCAAGACGCCCCCGAGGGGATTGATGAATCCCTTACGATCACCACGGGTGGATCGTCTGGCCCCTCGCTTCACACACGTGACAGTATAGGGTTGGAACCCGATGAAGTACCCTATACTGCAAAGAAGGCGGAGCGGGTGGTCCAGGAAATAATAGGCAAAGCGAAATCCAAGTTGGGGAAGTGTGACAGCACGACTGAGGGAACTAGTGAGATTGAGCTACCCAGAGTAAAGCGGATTCAATTTAAAATTCCTGGTAAACTTCTTATTTTTATTTTACTTGTCTTACTAATAGTTTTAACGGTTACTGGTTGTATGCAACTGACTTCATTTGTTTTGTATTGAGCAGTCAAGAGACACGATTTGCGGACCATACCAGAGGACGAGGAGTTAACCGACCAGGCAGGAGGAACTGAATTGCTGGGGGAGGGAACTGGAGGTACCGAACCCCTAGATGATCAAGCGAAAACTGAAGAAATGTTCAACAGCTTTCTTAAAGGGGACCTTGTGCTTGGAGACCGTCCGGCACCGAAGGAGATCAGAGGGAACGGTATGTCTCTTTACTTAGTTGTGTAGCCTAATATATTCCTAGATTACCTTATTGTGAATTTTTTGTTTGACTCAGAGGAGAGCGAGACCATCCCAGAGAAGGAGTCAGAGATCCCCCCCGAAGTGCCTCCAAAGGTTAGCGCCTCGCGCACTGATGGACCTTTTACTTGGATAGAAATGCCAAGTAAAAGGGATTTCGTAGCTGGGGTGGCCGAAGAGGTTGTCGAGCGGATCGAAGGGATCAATCATGACATAGGTATGGATGCATCTAAAGATTTTTACTATGTTAGAGTTTGATGCTCAATTCTGTTTGTTCTAACGTTTGTCTTTTTCCTATGGACAAGTGCCCAACTGAGGTGGGATCCATCCGAACCTGTCAATATGGAGAGTTTGCCTACACTTTCCCCTAAAGTTGAACAAGTGCCTAGACCTGTTTATGAAGAGGTAGCAGAGGGCTTCGTTCACAATGCCAAAGTGGTATGGACGTGTAGGCGCTCCATTGAGCAATTATGGCTCCAAATTCAGGCAAAAGAGAAGGAGAATTCTGAATTGTCAACGAAACGTGACGATATGAAGGCCGAATATGAGATTGCCGCAGCTAAATTAAGCAATGATCGCTCTTGGCGGACCTCTGAGGTCACGTATACAAGGTATTGGAACCTACTCAATCGCCATGCGGCGCTGATACGGAGACTAGGGGAGCGCAGGGCCCAAATTTATTTGCTGAACACAAAATGCCAAGATTGGAAGGCTTTCACCTCCAAAGTACGCAAATGGGGGCAAGATGAGAAGAACCACAAACACCAGTAGAAGAAGTCGCTAAAAGAAGTGTCTATTGAGAAGCGACAGTTAGAAATATTTGTGGAGGGTCTTGGTCTACGCTCTGCCTTTGACACATTCACCCAAAACACAATTGTAGAGATGGAATCTCCTAAACGACAGATAACGACAGCCTCTGGGGAGGTGTCGGTGGGAGAATTCCCTTTGAAACGTCCCACCTGGTCAGATGTTGACAAGGGAAAGGCTTTGGCAGATATTGACTTGGGTCTTGATGGGACGGACTGGGCAAGTGTTTCTGAAGAGGAGATCCTGCGGCGACTTGAATTCGGCTTGGGGGGACCTCCTATGGTAAGCGTTTTGTCTTTTTGGATTTAATTGATTTGACTAATGTTTGGAATTTTGACATTCGCTCATTTTTTGTGTTAATTATTTCCTCTTTGGTCTTTTCAGGATGAAGGTGGGGATGAGACTGGAGAAGCTGGCCCCAGTGGAGCAGGGGCCTCTGATGTTGGTTGGCCTAAGGAGGACGATCCTCATGCCCCAGACATTTAGCATTTTTCATTTTTCGATTCAAACTTATACTGAAACTGTAACTTGAACATTATGAAATGAACAGAGATGGTTGATTGTATGTAATAACATGCATATATATATATATATTTTTGTTGTTGATTTTGGGTTTAACATGCCATAGAAATGTAAAATGTTTTGGTTTGTTTTCTGTTTTAAGTGCACTACAGGAAGCGATTATAAAAGTAGAACGAAAAGCAAGTA
>MNCI01021382.1:234271-249731 GCA_015680685.1 Gnetum montanum | reverse complement strand
TGAAAGGGGGTGTATGTGTTTGGACATGCGGGATGTAGTGGGCAGATGTGGACATGGGTATAACATGTGGCATTCTTACCACTTGGGATTGGAATGTCACTCCCACGTTACTGTGAGGTGACGGTGCTTGTGAGGAGGAACCCACAGCTGTAAAAGGGAAGGCGTTGGGCAAAGGGTTGCCCTGGGGAGGGACATGGGCTGACGCGGATGTTTCTTGTAACGACGCTTGAGTGTGGGCAGAGTTAGGGGGTTGGAGGGGTATGACCTCCCCTGCGTCTAGGTTAAAGATGGGGTTCATGTGGTTATGTGGACTAAGAGTATGGTAGGAGTCTTCGTGCTCAGATTGGGCAGTGAATTCGCCCTCTTCATCCCATTCTGGATCTGCCGTAATTTGGTCTAGCGATTGGCTCCTGTGCAGAAGGAGCTGCGTAAAGAGTTCCAAGAATTGTTCTGGAATGGGGATTACGTCGTATGGGGAAGGGATGAATTCGTATCCCCCTTTGTAAAATATTTCAAATTGCCTTTTTACTTCCATTTCAGCCCGATCAACTGCCAGGCCGGCTTGCATCTTAATGCAGATGAAGTTATATTCGTCTTGGGTTATAACGTTAGCAGTAGGGTCTCTCCCTTGCAACCTCAATGACTGACGGGGCCCCATTGTGGATTGCCCTCCCATATGTTGTGTGATAGATTGCTGGGTAGTCGTTGTGTCTGCGATGTTAACGTTCTCGGTAGTAGCAGCGGTGATGTTTATGGGATTCATGACGATAGATGGTTTGAGTGTGCAAGATGGATGTACTAGATAACGTAGTGTATGCGACTGGCGTAGACGAATCTACAGGGTAAGTATGCAGCGTAAACGCCGGCGTAAGTGTGCAGCGTAAATGCTGGCATAAGTATGCAGCGTAAACGCTGGCGTAAGTGTGCAGCGTATACGCTAGGGTTTACGTGCAGCGTATACGCTGAAGAATCGAAAGCATAGACGCTGAGAGTCGGGGGTTTAAACGGGGCAACGAAAACGCTGATAAGCGTAGATGCTGAGGAGCGTGCAATCAAACTGTTTTAAGTGGAGGCCCTCCTTCTAGCGCCAAATTCTGTACTGCCTGAAATCGTCAGTCCCCGGCTGGAACGGGAAACAGAGACCACGGGATCGCAAGGCGAGCATAGAAGACCCCACCTTCGCCTGAGGGCGTGCTGGAATGCACGAAGGTAGGGTACCTTGGGTGGTCCGCACGCGGATCAGACAAGGATTTCCCCGAGCACCACCGAAGTGTTATATGCTGGGTTATGCATAAACAGAGCGTAAGCAGTGAAATAGGCGCAGACAGCGTAAGCGTAAAAGGGCGTAAACAGGGTCGGGCGTAAACAACGTAAACAAATATAGGCACAGCGTAGGCGTATACAGGCGTGAGCAGCGTAAACAACATAAGCGTAAAGAGCGTAAACAGTGTGGGCGTATACGGACGTAAACGGAGCGCGAACGTAAACAGGCGTAAACGAAGCGTGGGCCAAATTAATGTAAAACTGTAAAAGAACTTGCAACAAACGTAAACAGTGGATTACAGAGTTAAAATGTTGTGCACCGGTCTAACGCAGTCATGTAGAGACACAAGGCGGACGTAAAGCCCCGGTGGACGCAGGGATGTAGCCGGCTGACACGGTAGGCGGAGCGCGGATTGTGCTCGGCGTACAGAACTTCCAGCGTAAGCATAAGCGTAAAGGGGTTTTTGCAGCGTAATTGCTCTGGGTCTGCTCTGGTAAAATTTTGCCGACCTCGAATTTACGGAAAACTGGGCTATTTATAGGGGTAGGGTTACTGGGAAAATCAGACTGGGAGACACGTGGCGTATAGACCAGACGTTTACAATTTAGAAACATGGTATACGCTGGGCGTATACGCTACAACAGGCCGGTGTATACGCTGGGCGTGGACTTGGATGGATGCTGGCGTATACGCTGGGGCGTGTACGCTGATGGATGCTGGGCATCGACTTGCTTCAATTCTTGCTCCTGTTGCACCTGCTGAGCGTGCGTGTAAGGCGTGTATGCTGAGCGTCGGGCATAGGCGCTGGGCGTAGACACTGGGCATAGACGCTGGGCGTAGACGCCAGCGCAACACGGTTTAAAACAGGTGTTTCGATTCTCAAAATTATCCTATGTGACTTCAAATGTAGCCAAAGTCGTCCGTGGGTCACGGGGATCTGCTTCTTGTCAGACAAATGCTAAACTCAAAAATTTTTGTGGTGTTTTAGGTGCCATTGTTAATATTTTTTGTACAGTTGTGGTGAAGTTCCACTTTGATAATATTGTTGTTGTTCATGGAATTGCCTAGGATTACCTTGAGGGTAAGGAAATCTTTTGGGTGTTTGCCTTTTTGCTAGTCATGGATTTAGAATATACATCCCAAACTCTTGTAAGTGTAACATGATGGGGTAACATCCTTTAGGATGTTCATATTGGTAGATGTGACACCCACCATCATCATTTGATTCAGTTTCTATAACTTCATCTATTGTAACAATCTTGCCCTTACCCCTTTGGTGGGCACATTTAACTTCTTTATACCTCCTATGATTATGATCACTACTTTGCTTTTGTTATTCTTCGGTGATTTTCAGAATAGTTTGGAATTTTTCATTCAAAAAATTCCACATTTTATCCACCTTGTCTTAAATTTTAGACATAGATTTTTGGATCAGCAAGGTCTTTCTATTTACCACCTTATCAAGTGGTGATTCCTCCTCACTGTCACAAAATCGAACTTCCCTTTTTCTGATGGAAGGATCCTTGTTGTATTCCTTTGCACTTTCATGTTTTCTCAACTCTCCTTCTTCTTTTGGTACATGCTCAATTAGCCTTTGAATCTAATGAGCTCTGAGTTTGGATAGTCTCCCTTGGGTATAGATCCCAAGAGTTCTTCTTGTTTCTAATCTAAGTTCATCTATGATATGGCAAAATTTTTCCTGTTGAGAATAACCATGGCTAGAGCATCGATGTATGAGAGAATAGTATCTATCCATGGTGACATCCAAGGGTTCATGGTTTTCTTACTTCCATCCTTGGATCTAGCTTTTCAACTTAGACACTTTGGAGTACATTTGATACTTATCATTACATAGCTCTAGTGTTGTACTCCACCTGTAGATGGATTTTGGCTCCAAGGACCAGTGCTAGCTTTTTTCTTTTTGATGAGTGTCCTATAAAATAGCTTCATTTTCTACCAATAATTTTTGATATTTTGTAAGGCACATGCATTATGAAAATCTTAAAGATGTGTTTTTGAATCAGAGTTATATCCCCCCTCAAATCTAGGAATATTATTCATATTAAGTCATTTGATCCGACTATCTTTCACATGCCTTGTTGAAACTTTATGACCTCTACAATATTTAGCATGCTTCAAGCTGCGAAAGAAGGCTCATCATCATCATTATTTCGATGACATCCTTTGCTACCCCTTTGGCCATGGTGGGCCTAGTGATCATCATTATTATCCTACTATTCAACTCCATCACGGTTATTCTTTCTGTGGTGTTTGTTAGAACCAGAAGGAAAGAAAAAAATGTAGATGAAGAGGGTGAAGAGGGAGGAGGACTACCACCACCATGGTATTTTCCAACTCCTCTTCGATTGTCATGGTAACATTCATCAATTTTCTTATCCTCTTAATGCTTGTCCAAGTCCTTGCCTTGGTTGCCATCTTTACCTAATAGTGAACCACAAATTTAGGGCTACACCCCCATCACCAATAACAAGGGGTAGAGAATCTTCATGTTGAGAACCCCCAGAGGGAGGGTCCTCATTGTCATTTTGATTAAGCAGGAATAAGGGATTAGTGAACTATTTCCCCTTCATAATCTCATGGTCCTTCTCCTAGTGTTGATATCTCCTACATTGTGTTTCAATGGGATGGTAGTCCCGGTAGTCATAATCATGCACAACGTACTCCTCTTGAAGATCTTGGATGTCCAACTTCCTAAGAGTTTGAAGCAGCATCACAGGCACAGATCGATCAAGAGGCATTACAATTTTGCCTTTCATATCTCGTCATCACAGTTGTTTGTCTTGATGCAAGATGAAGGTGAAGTCAAGAACATACTCATCTGGATGAGTATATACCACCTTGCATTCTTAAGGGACTAGCAATTTAGTATCATCATGCCTATGAGAAGAAGACATTTTGCAATACAAATAAGATATTAGTGTGCTTATGTGATTATATTTATTGTGAGAATGATTTCAACCTTAGGGTTCATCCAATGATGTTAATGATCTTCACTAAACCTAGATAGTACATGTTTCAACAAAAAGAGTCCTGCAAAAATGGCACTAATGATGAGTGGTCGAGGTACCCTATGTCCAACCACATGAATCACAAAGCTTTCACGCACGATCCTATCAAATTTCATGGACTCTTTGTCTTCTAGTACACTAGTCTCCTAGGAAGTGAACTTTACCCTAATAGTCATTTGTTGTCTTTCCAATTACACTTGTGATCTACAAAGGTATGGTTAAGTGTAATCGAGGCATCTAATTTTGATTATTTTATGTTTTATGTTCCTAGTGCTTGAAATAGAGAAATTAAGTAATTTAATAACTAATTTAATTTAACTAATTAACTAATCTCTAACTAGTTCTAACACAAGCATCTGGTTCCACTTTCCATACACATTCTACACCCATGTATTCATTGCTAGGATTACCAAGCACTATGCTATTGGGTGAACCAAGTAATAATGTTTCTAGGATTACCAAGCAAATACAAGTTTACACTTGAAGCGGTTGTACTTATGTGTTTAATCTATTTAGCTTAATTAATTAACTAATCACTTGAATTCTAATTTAGCTTAATTAATTGCATAATTAATGAAAATAATAAATGCATAAATGAATCATTAATCTATTCCAAGTGCTGCAAGGTTTGATCAAAAGGCCCATCTTTATTATTATTCACACTAGTGTGTTTAGGTATAATAATGCTTGAATAAAGATTCGTACACTTTTTTACTCCAACTGCAAGCACTGAGAAAAATATTCTAACTCTTAAATGGAAAAACTACAAGAGCTCTGCTACAACTATGACTTGACCTCATAAACATGGTTGATGAGTGCATATTTATAGACTTTATTATGAAGCTACGTCGATGGGGCCCTATAGACATAGTAAATGCTATGTTGACGTGGCCCCGTCAATGGGGCAACACCACGTAAATGGGGCCTTATTAATGAGGCCATGTCAATGGGGGTCCATCAACACAACACAATGATGATTTATCAACTCATCTTTAAGGGCTCCTGATTTGGAAAACCTTTAAATGTCTCTTCTCAGGGGAGTTGAATCCATTTTTCACTTTTAATTTGAAGATGATGAGAACTTAAGCGAAGCTTGCTGATAGCATTCTGGTAATTGATGGGAATGGTAGCTCAGAATCATAAACTTTTAGATCTAATGTGGTATAAATAAGATTGCTGCTTGCCTTTCACATTAGCCCACATCTTTGTTAAAACCTTTTTTTGACTAATTAGTGAATATGGTTAGGATTTTGTTGTACATTCTCCCGAGAGATATTCCATTTTCTCAACTATTGTAGCACCTAAAAATACCAACTATAGTCTTGAAAATCCTCAAGAATAGCTTTAGAGATTTTGTCTTTCCTTGAGATATGCAATCTATGAGCATATGTAATGAATTGACACAAGGCTTCTGCTTCTAAAGGTAATAAATCACATTCACATAATAACATTTAGTAAGGTGTTTGCATCTTTACCTTTAACTCATCAAGAAGAAAAGTTTTTTATACTCTTTCAACATTTTTTCCAAATTTTAGCACTAAGTCTAGATCCTCAAATAACACATCCATATAATATATTAGGAGAGATGATAGACTGAAATTTTTTTTGACTTTCCAAGCCCAAAGGCCTAAATCCTTGTACTTATTTTTGAAAGCATATAGAGCCTTGAAACCTTATACTATTTTTTCTTTGATGTACTTTTTTCACATGTAATTCTTCACATAAATGAGACCCAAATACTTAAAAGAATCTACTATTTACACATTGTTACCTCCAAAATGGAAGTTATAATAGTTGTTTCTTATACTCTAGATCATCAATTTGGTTTTATCTACATTCAATTAAAGACTAGATGATTGACAATAATTTTCTAAAATTTACAATATATTTTATAGATCTTCTACATTAGTGGAGATCAATTTTGATAACATGACTATCCTATTCTATATGATGGTTCATCTTGTTCTACCACATGAGATATCTTATAAAATGCTATAATCTATTTTGGAATTCAAAAACCCTTATTTAGCATCTTATCATGTTATATTAGAACTAAACCTGTGCCATGATCTATATTTACATGTAAAATGCTCGTATTTTATAATTATAACTTCTAATTTCTTTGACAAATCTCATGGCATGTTTTCCTTGGCATTTCATGTCACTACAAATCATGGTAAGGTTTCTTCTAGAAATTATAACTCATGTCATTTTATGACCTAGATGACTTGCCTAGAGAGTGCTATGGCATTTGTTAATGATTTTTGAATGCATAATCAGAAACATAGTGATGAATTGTCTCTTGCCAATCCCCGATATTAGATCCTCAATATTAGGTATGCGATATCGTAGCCTAGGTAATAATTTTGAATACACAATATTGTGATTCTTATGTAAGACTATAAATACACATTTGGGCACACAGGAACGGGGGGAGTCGGTAAGTGTTAGAGTAGAGTCTTTTTGCCAATTTTTAATTCATTTCAATTCTTTCCTAGTGCATGCCTGCCATGTGATGATTGTAATTGTATGGAACCTTTATTCAAGTGTGACGTACTTGGACATGCACATGACTAGCAATAAAGATCGAGATTACTCCATCATTGCAGCATTCACTTAGTTTTTAATTGTTATTGTTATTTATTGTTTTTTAGTTAATATTTCTTTACTGTCATTTACTATTCCTATTGTCAATTGTGGAATGAGTACGAATTAATCACGAACATTGAAGTGTAACTACTTGGTAACCCAGTAGCGTATTTAGGAGTGCTTAAGTAATGTGCACTTGGTAATCCTAGAAGTAGTACATGAGGTTCAAGATGCATACAGATGATTAAGGATGGATGCTCATTGCACTTAGGCTAGTTTAGATTTTTCTTCTCACCACCCATTAGCTTACAACAAGTTTATTTTCCATTGTTTCTAGGAGTAGCACTAGTTTAGGATCACATCATTCACCTCACTTTGGACTAAACAATACGTGACCAAGTAAATACTAGTCCAAGTGGGAAGATAGTGAACTACATTCAATGTGTAACTATCTAGATACCACAACTAGTCCATCTGCGGAGTTCGACCAGATCATGCGTGAACTCTTGTATTTGTATGGTTGAGTGTAGGGGTACCTCGCCACTCATCATTGGTGCCATTGTAGGGGACGGTGCTAGTTATTTAGATTAGTTATATCATACAAGTATTAACAATATACTTTTTAGAAAATAAATTAATTGCAAATAAGTTACACACAAATTCACAACAATGTCTCTCTCACAAGACTATGATAACTTTCCCAAGTTTTCAGGAGGCTATGATTTAGATTTGCAACATCATTTACAAGCCTTCCATGATGCCTGTGTATGGAAAAATATTGATAATGGATGGCAAAAAATTAAGCTCTTTCCTATGATACTTGTTGACCAAGCAAAAGTATGGTACAGGTTCTTAAAATCAAAATCAATTCAACGTTGGCTGACAATGATAGAAATCTTCACTAAAAGATACCAAACCTATGCAAGAGTGTCAACCTTGAGAAAATAAATCCAAGAGAGGAAACAAGTGCAACATGAACCCTTGGACATGGCCTTAGAAAGATATTAATTTTTGTTAAACAAGTACCCAGACCATGAGTTCTTTGAGGAAAGGCTAATGTCCCACATCATGGATGGGCTCTATAATGAAACAAGGGAGACCTTGGGGATGTATGCCCTAGGTCAACTGTATGAGCTACAAACCCACTAATTCTAAGAGCTTATTAATAGGGTAGCAAAAGAAGGAGAAATGACTAAATGGGAGAATGTTGAAAGCTTTCAATAGGATCAAAATCTTGAAATAGCAAAGGTCCATGATCATGAAGAGGAGAAATCAACTCACTTCAAGGAGGTCGAATCATCTTTCCCAATGCTAGAATCACTAGATGAAATTAAGGCAAAGATCAATAAGATGAAAAAATGGATACATGAAAGATGTGGAGAATATGCCAACACTATTAGAGGTAGAACCATGATGAACCAAGAAATAGGGCAGAACACCACTAGATAATCAGAAATAAGGGTTGAAGAGAATAAGGATAGGAGCTCAATTGCCAATCATATGTATCAATGTAATGTTTGCTTGTACGATCACCCCAAGAGCCAATGCCCCATTTTGTCACATTTACATGAGCATTGGGGAGGAATGCTACATCTAGATTTTGTACAGAAGTACTAGGTTCCACCACAGTGGCAAAAGCCCTAGTCGTGGGGGAGGCCACCACTAAATAGACCATACCCTTCATATGTCCCGACGCTAAACATTTATTATTTTTAGCACCCTATTTCTCCAACCATATCAACATCCTCTAGTTCACCTCATTGTTATCATTCTCTTGAGTACTATCCACCCATGTCCTCTTCAACAAGATCACCACCTCATGTGCCTTACACTTCTCCTCAACCTCAATATTTTCATCCTTCACCTCCTTCTACATCGCCAACAGTTATGCTAGAAGGTTTTGCATCACAACACCAACCCATGAACGTTACTTATGCTACTACTATCAATAGCAATGGAGGTCCTCCACAATGTCAAAAGTGTCCTTTCTTTAGGCATGACCAAAGAAAAAGACAACATAGTTCTAAAACCACAGCATCCTCCAACCCATCACAAGTTCAACACTATGATGCATCTACCTCCTTGAACTTAATGCCTCTTGTTACCTTATCAGGGCCACCAATCAATACTCCAACTACCATGCGGGCCAATGAATATAACCACATAGGAAGACATACTGATCCTTGCATATCATCTTATGGTCACGGGTGCCATGGTGGATCAACTCCTTATCAATTAAGCACATCTTATAATCTACCCCACTATGCCTAATTTAATCAAGTGTGTGAACCCTAATTTAGGTATATTCCAACCACCACATCAAACGACACCTAGTGGTTTGGATATGAATAGACTCTAATGTTCCCAAAATTCTTGAATCAAAACTTTCCATTTATTAATTCTTGCCATGATCAAAAGTTAGTTATGGGGGATATCCTCCATTCTAACTAGCAAAATTAATAAATTTTTTTCATTTTCTTTAATTTTACAATTTTTGTTTTCCAATTGTTCATCTTTCTATTTGTTGTTTTATCTTTTTATATTTTTATGAGTAATCTCATCTATGAATAAAACACTCATATGACTTGTTGGTTGAGGTGTTGTTCTATGCTATTAAGTCTCAAGTAACTAATTATTTGGATAGTGAGCCCACCACATCCACCCAACCATTCTATTAATAAGAGGTTTTACTCTAGGTACGATGATATTCTTGTCATCATGAAAACTTAAAAGTAATTTTGTGCTTATTATGCCTAGAGAGAAAAATGATGGACTAAGAGGGAATAGCCAGGGTGTGACATCAAGGGGACTTGTGGATTCTTTTTGGTGACATCTATGGGTGCTATCATGCAGCTTAGTTGTACTAAGATCCTTGTAGATCTAATGAAAAATGAGAGTAAGAGCAATAAAGACACTTAATAAAGAAACTTAATACTATTCTAGGGGTCCCACTGGAAAGACATGCATCCATGCTTGAAGGTTGGTGGCTTCTTCAATTCACTGTTGGAAAGGACAAAGTGCCAAAGTAGCTAGAAAGAAAAAAAAGGAGAGAACAAAAAGATCAAGAAAAAAATTGTGTTGCAGAGAAATTCCAAATCACTCCTTCCTTGGACAAAATGCCAAGTGATTGTATGCCTTGCTGTCATGGTGCTTTTATGGTTTCCCATCATTAGATGAAACAATGCAATGTCACTGATCAATGGAATGGACTTGGTCTTGATTTTGGAGTGACAGGCTAATGACACATTAATCATACCCTACACTTAGGATTCATTATGCCCTGGGCAGTTACCTCATGTATCGATCTCTGTAATCCCTTCTACAATTCGCCTCATCTCGTTGTTCATGAATTTTTGACTCATGTCATGTGTAGCATCAAACTCATATATCATCACAATGGTATTTACATGTGTGTGTGTGTTTTGTTGCACTGCTATGAATTAAATTTAACCTTTTTAGTGCCTATAGACATTTCTAGGTGTGGTTATGTAAGGGCATGATAGGTAGAAATATACATTGGGGAGGAACCACTCACATAATTTTTGTAATTTGCACTCATTGCACATCATCCTCACATCATTTTATACCCTCCAAGTATTGCATTGCTACAATAATCTTTTCTTTTATTATCATTTTCAATTCCAACATTCCTATGCATAACAACATGTCCTTTTTCCTCATCCTATTCATGAATTTCATTGCCAGATACCACTTCATTACACTTTTGGTACCCTTAGGTCTCTTCAACGTTACCCTAGACCTTTCCAATTAACCTTAAATCTTTCATTGTTGACCTTGAAAATTTGGAAATTCATCAATTTTGCCAAATACCCTATTTTCAAAAGGACACGATATTGGGTACTCGATATCAGGTCTTACACAATATCAAGTCTGTGATATCGGGTATGTGATATTATGTCTATAAAAACTTTACATAGGGACCCCACTGTACATGTCAACGTCATTTTCACTATTCATGTAAGGGGAGTTGTTGAAATTCTCTTTCTCGAATTCTCATGCTCTAAGCACCTATCATTCCAACTTCTATATCTTGCTCATTAACATTCCAATTCTCATTGCAATTGAACCTGTCTAAACCCGAAGTGTTTGACTTATTCATGGGGGAAGGGTACACTCCAAGTTGCACATAGTTTTTTCAAAATTCATCGTTGCTTGAAGGATATCATAAAGGGTAAATGACCTTAAAAATGTTAAAACTGTTTGCCAAATTAATTTTATCTCTTCACCTAGACCATGAAAATTATTTTTTAGAGTCACCTAATCAAAATTGGGCCCAATATAAAAATTTTTAGGGGAAAGTTTCGTAAAATTTTCTAACTCTAAATCACACTAAACAAGAAATGAATTTATTAAGGTAGGAAGTAAGGTATAAATCAAATTTTGTAAATAGCCTTACTAATAGATGGCTTTGTGTGATTGCAGATGGCCCCTAAAAGAGAACAATAAGGAGGACCCTCTCAGGGTGCATCCAAATGGCCAAGGAGAGGTAGAGGCTAGGTGTTTCTCGAGGAATGTATAGAACAAGATGCATAATCATTTAGCATCCATTAGGAACCCCCTATTATTGTGCAATCGGGACATGCTAAAGGAGGAGACGATGAAGCACCTAAACAGGGACAACATCTCATGTTGTCTCTGGAATGTGTTCAAGTAATTCATGAAAGGTCCACATCAGCAACTATGATTGTGGAACTCAACTTTGGACCTTTCATTGAGTTTTCTCCTAAAGTAGTTAGGGACCAACTTAAAGGGTCCCCTCCTCACTGTGGCCTATTCTCTCTAAAAGTGGTGATTGGTACCTAGGAGAGATGTATCAATTTTGGCACCATAAATAAGAAGGCACCATCGTTGATATTGGTGGTATTTTTGTTGATTTCTTTGCCAAAGCCATTTCAGAAGTTCTAAATCTTCTAAATACAGGGCTAAAAGTTGCTCACTTGTCAACTCATTCTGATGCTGATGCATGGAAAATATGGTTAAAAAGGATGTATGGCAAGGAAGATAAAGCATATGGAGAGTTGAAACTTGAAGAGAGAATCTACTTCAAAATTGGCACATATCACATTTTCCCAACAAAAGGTTTAAACAGAATTTCCACATATGTGGATAGAGGAAGTGCCATCTTGATGGGCAAGGTTAATGCCAACCTACCCCATCTATATCTTACAAAAATTTTGAGGTGGTTTGAAGAACGTAAGACAGGGAAGTTTGGATTGCCCTTTTCCTATCTCATTAGGAAGTTGTGCCGATGTGCTGGAATTCTGGGGTACACCAATGACATCCCTAGAAAGGCCCAAAATGCTTTGTTCACTAAATTACTAAAGCCACTGGTCCCAAGGAAAAGTGCTAGTGAAACATTGAAGCTTGAGCAGGAACAAAAAGTAGGACCTAGCACACAACTTATAGGCCAGCAAGACCAGCCACCACTGTGGTTGTAGAACTATTGACCATCGATGAGCCATCTTAGGGCCATCACTGAAATGGCCAATTGGGAAAGCCATGACGAGGCCAATTTCTTCAGAGTCATCGATGATTTCGTATGACCTATGATCTCAATTGATCACACATGGGGCGAGGTATCTATCCAAATAGAAGGAGGGGAATCACACTGGTCACAACATATCTCTAGTAATGTTGCATCTTTTTAGGTGCAATTAGAAACTGGTGAAGGTGCCACATTAGTGAACATGTAGCACCAAGATGCAACGAAAGTAGTAGAAGTGGTCACAGACCATATAAAAGAATCATTTAATGTCCTTGTTATGCCACCGACAAATTTTATAGGAGCACGCAATGCTCAAACATTTGTCAGTCCCTCGATGACTCTTGCGAAGCATGAGGATGTTCTAGATTGGTTGTTGCAGACAAGACAAATGATGACGTCCCTATTTGAGATTCCTCAAGATGTCACAGCAACTTAGTTAGACCTCATCTCCACAAAATGGAAGTTGGTCATGGCAGAGGTTGGGGCTAGGCATGCAGAGGAGGAGTTAGAAAGAATCCAAGAAAAGCTCATCACCCTACAAGCTACACAACGAGACCCATCCCAATTCATCCCTATAGACCAGCTAGGATCTTTCCAGAAAAGCAACTAAATAAATTGTTGGAAGAGAATAAAAAAGTAGCTAAGGAAAAAGAGAATGTTGATTGGGATGCTTCTAAGGCACAAGCTCAAACGTATGCACATCCCAAAGCACTCAAGGCCTTGTAAGAAAAAAATAAACACCTCACCGCAAAAAATCTTTGGTTGACCACAGTAGAAAAAAAAGAATGTTCTTGAAGAAAATTTTTAGCAATTACAAGAACAATTAATAAGGATCAACCAGGATATGAATCACTTGGCCAAAGAAAATAGAACCCTCTGAATGGAGGAGGTACGTGCAATCCATCAGAAGACAACAATTGAAATAAGCGTGTGGTAGAATGAGGCAAAGTGACATGAGAAGCTCAAGGAGCACTTCAGAGATTGGGTGGGAATGTACAAACAGGTGGTAGAAAAAGAAATCCATATGGCCAAAGCTCACATTAACACACTCAGTGCTCAAAATGCTGATTAGCGGGCCATATTGGATACTTATACCTTCACCCACCAAGCAGAACTCAAAAGCCAGGACATGCAAATACAAGATCTCACAGAATACATGGAGTTAGAAAACTTGGAGTATGCCAACTTGGCCATGTTGATAGCAAGATGCCCGAGAATAGAATTGAAAAAGTAGGTAGCAACCACCTACGCAAAGTATGAAATAGAATTTGTTGAACACAAGAAGATGCTGTAGAAATTAGAAGTGGAAAATTCTGAATTAGAGGTGGTTAAAACTAGCTACCAAGGATAGAAGGATGTCATGGAGGATTTGGCTCGATGGCTCACAAACTATCAAGAATACAAAGACAAAGCTAGAGCCTACAAAGCGGGATGACAACTATTTGCAGCTTGGTATGTCAAGGCCAATTAGATGTTTCTGCAACTACTTATCCATGGGAGGTGCCAACTCCATCAAACATTGGAGCATAAGCATGGATGACATAGGATCCCTAAATAGAGGAAGAAAAGCTCTAGGCACTTCTTCAGAGACATCCATTTCCAAAACTTGGAGCACAAGATAAGGGGAAGCAACCCATGGAGGAGCTACCATTGCTAGGAACAACGTGAGTTCTAGAAAATTTTATTTTTTGTAAATTCTATGTCTGTGTCCCAATTTTGTTTTGTTCAATTCCACACTGCGGCATGAGCAATTCCTAGTTAGTCAATAATCCCATACCTATCCACTGTGTAATCAATCAAACCCATTCTCATTTTATCTGACTCGAGAAGGAGTTGTTATTCAGTCATGGGGGTATGCTGAATCATGTCTTGCCAGGCCCCAATATCGGATCCTTGATATCGGGTTCGCGATATCGCAGCCTAGGTAACGATATTGAATACATGATATCGTGATTCCTGTGTAAGCCTATAAATACACATTTGGGCACACAAGAACAGGGGGAGTCGGTAAGTGTTAGAGTAGAGTCTTTTTGCCAATTTTCAATTCATTCAATTCTTTCCCAATGCAAGCCTGCAATGTGATGATTGTAATTGTACAGAACCTGTATTCAAGTGTGACGTACTTGGACATGCACATGATCGACAATAAAGATCGAGGTTACTCCATCATTGCAGCATTCACTTAGTTTTTAATTATTATTTTTATTTATTTTTTTTAGTTAATATTTCTTTACCATCATTTACTATTCCTATTTTCAATTGTGGAATGAGTACGAATTAATCACGAACATTGAAGTGTAACTACTTGGTAACCCAGTAGCGTATTTAGGAGTGCTTAAGTAATGTGCACTTGGTAATCCTAGAAGTAGTACATGAGGTCCAAGATGTGTACAGATGATTAAGGATGGATGCTCATCGCACTTAGGCTAGTTTAGATTTTTCTTCTCACCGCCCATTAGCTTACAACAAGTTTATTTTCCATTGTTTCTAGGAGTAGCACTAGTTTAGGATCACATCATTTGCCTCACTTTGGACTAAACCATACGTGACCAAGTAAATACTAGTCCGGATGGGAAGACAACAAACTGTGATCAACATGTAGCTATCTAGATACCACAACTGGTCTATCTGCCGAGTTCAACCAGATCGTGCATGAACGCTCGTATTCGTATGGTTGAGTATAGGGGTACCTCGCCACTCATCACATAGATTTATGTTTTTTTACCATTAGAAAACTATTCACCTAATTAAAATTTGAGGTTTCACTAGTCCAAACCATCACTAACAACTCTTAAGCATGATCATGATGTAATTCTTCTCAAATTTTCTCTAGGAGATAATGGTTAGAAACTATATAAGAACTATTGCGCTATTCAAAAATTTCTCCAAGGATAACTGATGAGACGCGACATGCACTGTGCCGCGATATTGTGTACGTGATATCGTGGTCGCCGCGATATCGCGTCTTTCCCTGCGAAATTGTGGTCCGCCGCCATATCTATAAATAAGAGGTGGCACTCCCCTTATTTCCCAATCCTGGCTAGAAGTAGCGAAGCTCTAGCAGATTGATCA
>MNCI01021382.1:133818-227798 GCA_015680685.1 Gnetum montanum | reverse complement strand
AAAAAAATCACATACCTCAGACTTGCTTAACCATACACCGTGACACTTACAAGCAAGCCTGGGAAGACAACGAACGATTAACCCCAAGTGTTTCTTGTGGCGTTAAGGCATTTAGTCTGCGGAGTTCGACCGGATCGTGCGTACACGCTCGTATTCGTATGGTTGAGTGTAGGGGTACCTCACCACTCATCAATAACCAAGGATATCGACTTAAAGCATTTACCATCACACTCTCCCAACCTAGTTAGTAGACAAACTAAAGATTAAACACCTACAAAAAACTTAATAGTAGGCTTACTTTGGCTTCAAGTTCCACTAGGTGAGTAGGTAGTTCATGATAGTATTGTCTATTTTTACTATCATAGGGCCATCCAAGAAATAGTATCACTAAGTGTGAAGACAATGCACAATGACGAATGTATCCTTTTCATGCACTAGCAACCTTTATTTTTTTGGATTAAGTTTCTTTGACTCATATGTCATTAGATGGTTTTCTTGTAGTAGTACACCTTTAATTACCTCATCTGACACATTATTATGAACTTCAAATGACTTTGAAAATGAGGTAAGGCCAACACAAGTTGAGTGATAAGGGTTGTTTTTATTTTGTCAAAGGTTGTCTAACATTTGTCATTCCACCTCCAAGAGATTTCCTTCTTTTACAAATTGTTAAGGATTGCTATGAATCCTAAGAATGCCTTAAAAAACTTTTTGTAATACTTGGCCAACCCCAAGAATTCTTGCACCTCATGCACATCCTTTAGTGTAGGCCAAGTTGTTATTATCTTGACTTCTTAGGATCAAACTTCATTTTGCCTCCACCAATAGTGTGTCTAAGGAACTTTACCTCTTCTCTTTCAAACTTAAAATTTTCCTTGTTAACATACAACTTGTGCTTTTGCAATTTGAAGAACACAAGCTCCAACCATTAAAAGTGCTCTTGCATAGAATGAGAGCACATAATGATGTCAAGTAGATACATCACCACAAGTGATAAGTAGTGAGTATACCCTATGCCCAACCATACGAATCACTAGCATTCACTTTGTGATTCAGTTGAATTCCAAGAACTTTAGGTTTCTTCGTACACTAGTTCTAGGAGGTGAAACTAACTGTTACAATTGTTGCCTTCCTAGTTCCACCTATGAATTTCAAGGGTATGGTTAAGTGTGAATGAGGTACATGATTTTTATCATTTTCTCTTTTATGTTTTAAGTCACCTAGGAATAAAGAATAAAAAATAAAGACTAAAGTATTTAATTTCTAAATTAATCTAATGACTAGCTACACTTAACTAATCCTAATATAAGCATATGTTCCAACTTACCGTACACATCCTGAACACGTATAGTGCTACTAGGTTACCAACGTTAAGCGTTACTGGGATATCCAAGCGTTAGATGTATGCTCGAAGTGGTCGTACTTATGTTTGCTGTTTAATCTATATTAATTAATCACTTAATTACTTAAGGACATTAAAGGAAATTGCATGAATATTAAATGCTTAAATAAAATAATTAATCTAGTCCAAGTGCTGCGCATATTGAAGTGCTCAGGTACAACAATGCTCAAATAAAGATTCGTACACTCTTTGACTCTTACTACGGGCACTTAGAAAATATTCTAACTTTTGAATGGAAAAACTGCTAGTGCTTCACACTACTTATGAAAGGAATGCCATTAATGTAGTGGGTAGGTGCACATTTATAGGCAAAACAAGGTGCCCTGTCGATAGGTATACATCAATAGGTCAAAGCCTGCATTGATGGGGTCATGTCGATGACATCCTATCGATGTGACCAAACCATGATAACTCATCAACAAGGTTGTTAGGGTTTTGGTAGAACACCTCATTCATGAGTGTGCAAAAAATGACACAAACTTTGCACAATCCAAAAGGTATCAACATTCATTCATAAGAGCCATAGTGCATTATACAAGTTTTCTTCTCCTCATCATCCACAATGATGAACACTTAACAGTATCCTTAGCAAAGGTTAATTTGAGAGAAAACTCAAGCCACTGCCAACTAATCAAATAAATCTAACACCAAAAGTATCATCTATCTATTCTTAATAATGTATTTGTTAAATAGCTTGTAGTCATAGCATAACCTTAATGTTTCATCTTCTTTTTTCGCAAATAACACTAGTACTCCATATGGGGATTTTGAGGAATCTCAGATACACTTTTATCAATAAACTCTCCAATTGCTTCTTTGGTTGATCCAATTCAAGTGCAGTAAAAAATGGTAGCATAATGATATGTCAAATTATTATTTTTTAAATGTCATAGCTTGCTTATAGCTTAGCAAGTGTGTGGACCATCAATTGGAGTGCTGGTAAGGTTCTTGTTTCTCAAGTTGTAAGACTTAGGTTCAAGGTTAGGTAGCTTAGGTGCAATCACTTGAAAGAAGTTAGCTTTTGTACATTCTATAGCAATAGCAAGTATAACAAGTGCCACCATTAGATTTAGTAGCTAATAATTTTATAAAAATAAGCACTTACAATTTGAGGTCAAAAGATATAGATGAAGAAGGAAGTGAGTTACTTGGTGTCGCTTTTTATCTTAAAAAAATAATAAACAAGCAGTGAGTCCATCATTTTCCTTCTATCACTACTTCCACCGGGTACTAATAAAAATGTAAACGCATACCAAAATTGACCAGCAAAGTGCATGTAGCACTGTAAGCTTAGAGTTGCCACTACTTTCAGCTAACAAGTCTCAGAAGATCATCTACCAAAATTTCAAACAATGCGGTGCCAAGCTCTGATCCTCTGTATATTGGCAAAAAGTTTTGTCTTCTTGCTCAGTCCGGACAAGGAAAATCCTTAGTTAAGGAAGCCAAGGATAAACACCAAGTACTTAAATATAAGGATAGGCAAACGGTTTTATAATGTACTTTGATCCAGAGAAGCATACATCACTAATGCAATGAATACCGATCATAAGACGAGACGATGCGGTCCAGTAAATTATTAGAAAGTTAAAAATCCGATGTAAGATCAGACATTTATTTAGCAAAGGTGCAGAAGAATTGTATTCAACGTCGTGCTTCTTTGTTGGATCTGACTGTGCCCACTTACATGAACTCACTAAACAATTCTTCTGTTCTTGCATTCCACGTATCTAACTCTGCAACTTTTTCGAAGTTTTTCTTATATATAGACCACATGTGGGTTGGCGTTTTAACACAGTAAGAACCGACAAGATTAACCCCAAGATGATGATGATCATGAAAGGCATTTCGTTTACGTTTTTGGGCGCACTGTTGATTTTAGCAAACTCTGCCAATGCCCAACTTAGAACAGATTTCTACGCTGAATCATGTCCCAATGTGAGCAGAATTGTCCGAGAATCAGTGCAAAATGCAATTATTGCAGAGACTCGCATGGCTGGCTCGCTTCTTCGTCTTCACTTCCATGATTGCTTTGTTAACGTTAGTTTACTATTGAGAATCTTTTGAAAGTTTAATATCTTAGGAGTGAGTGAGAAGATAACTTTATACTTTGATTAGAGGCAAGATTTTAGAGTCATTAATAGTGAATTATTTTCTTTGTAGGTAAGAGTAGTAAAATGACTACAATATAGTCTTTACTAAATGTTGCTTGAGGCCCGATATGGTGAACTTTTAGAGAGGGAAGGATATACCACTGATTTTGAAGTTTTTTCAGGGATGCGATGCATCAATTTTGTTGGACGATAACGGAACCTTCGTAGGAGAGAAGACGGCGGGACCAAATAATAATTCGGTACGTGGATTCAGTGTTATCGATGATGCAAAGGCAGCAGTTGAGTCAGCATGCCCTCTCACAGTTTCTTGCGCAGATATCCTCGCCCTTGCTGCCAGGCACTCCGTACTCCTGGTAATCTAATTAGTTGCTGTTGGGATCAATTTTTTCCAGTATTATCCTGAACTCTAAACCATAAACCCTAGGTCGCTTATTCAAGTGATTTTTCTTATATGGTAAAATATTTGTTGCAAATACAGAGCGGAGGACCATCATGGAAGGTGCCGTTAGGTCGTCGTGACAGCCTGACCGCAAATCGCACGGCAGCCAACGTCGGGCTCCCCGGCCCAACAGATTCCATAAGCACTATCATCTCCAAATTTCAGAGTACGTACCTATGTAACTAATAATCTCATGCACTTAGATGTACCCTTCGTTAAAGGGCTCGTATATTTCCCGAGGGTTGTGGGTTGGATGGATGTTTTTACTCGCCTTACTTTCACTTTGTTTTTACTCTTAGTTAAGTATTTTGTTAGGCAAGAGGTTGCTACTTCCAATTAAACTTGAAGGAATGTTATATTCCTTTTTAATTTTTCTAAATCATCACGTTGACTATATGCTATAGAGTGTAATTATAACTTATAATCATTTTTTTTCGAATGCTAATACCCTTACCTCACCTTTTCCCTCATTTCTCAAAGAGAAAGTTATAGGTTTTAGTGTGTGAATAACCTTCTAATAAGACACATATAATAAGTCTACCCTCTTGTGTGCATAGGTCTCTCATAGGAAAGTTGTGGGTTATATACCTACTTACATTTAAAAAGGTGTGAAATCCTTACAGTTGTGATAGAATGCTTTCCCAAGGAATCACATTGACCTTACTGTATAAGCACCCTTGTGATGAGACACTCTTATAACTTGGACAGCCTTATAATGGTAATGGAACACTTTCATTAAAAAGAAGAGATCAAAGCCACCTTTTACTATAATCTATCAAAGTGCATATTCATTGGCTTCTCTCTTTCCTTACCATAGGTGACATCTGCCCTGTTGGGGTACATAGCCCAAAGTATTCTTTTAAGGGAGAATTTCGACTGTTCAAGTAACCCGAGTTTCCTATTTTAAGAATTTCGATTATTTCATTTGCCTGACACGTCTTGAGGTTGGTGCTGGGAGCCAAACCAGTTTCTTTGTCCAGACACGACTGATCAATTTTTTTTGTGTGAATGGTGATGGTGAAAGTGTAGCGGTGGGAATGAAAACATCGGACATAGTAACTCTGTCAGGTGGGCATACAATCGGGCGAGCACGCTGTACAACGTTCAGCAGCCGACTGTTCAACTTCAACAACACGGGCGCTCCTGATACCACCATCGAATCCTCAATGCTCGCGGATCTGCAGTCGGTCTGTCCCCAGGGCGGAGATGCAAACGCTTTGACGGCACTCGACCGTAAATCGATTGACTGGTTCGACAATCACTACTACAAAAATCTCCTCAACAACAGCGGCGTCTTGCAGTCGGACCAGTTGCTCTTCTCCGGCGCAGACGTTAGCTCTGATTTGAAGGCGCAGGTGCAGAAGTATGCTGAGAACGAGTCTGGGTTTTTCCAGGATTTTACTGATGGCATGCTCAGAATGAGCCAGATTTCGCCGCTCACTGGCTCCAATGGCGAGATTCGTCAAAACTGTCGAAGCATTAACTAGTATTCCTCCTGGATTGAGTTTCCTTCATTTCCTTGTCGTCTACTGCTTGAATAAAAGCCGCACCTACGGTGACGGAAACTTTGTGTATTTTGCCATGGAACGTTAAAATGCTTGATCTTGATGTTTTATATTTTCGCTTGAACCTATGTTTCTAAGTAATTTTATTTTGATTGGAATGAATTGAATAACCCAACATGAAATGGATACAAATTCATGGGAATGGAAAAATCCCTGTCGGTAAGTGGCAAACACTTGTCCTCGTAGTGGGTGGATTCTCCCCCATTCATTCTTTTATCATTCGGTTTTCGAGTCAACTTACATAGTCCCTTGTGACTCGACGTTAGTATATTTTACATATTTTTTGGACGGTGTAACTTTTAATTTTACATATATATGGATATATTTAGTTTAGTTTTTTTGGTATCAAAATATCATCATCTTAGCCTTGTGCTAATAAAATGGGGTTAACTAGAGTTTTTTTTTTTTTTGGTTATTATCTTTTATGAAGAGCTAAATCTTTGTTATGGGCAATGTGTCATTTGTGTGGGATGCCCTAGTAAGTCATTGTTCATTTTCCATAGTAGCTAACCTTGTAATGGCTACATATCGCATATGGGGAATGCCTTAGGATGTGCAAAATCTGAAAAAGAACTCATCAATAAGATTTGGCAAGCTGTTATAGTCAGTGGCCAACCTCACTAATGAGCAGTAGGGTATTGCAACACTCCATCATACAAGACACGAGTGCACATGCATGACTAGATCATAATCCGTGGATGGACAATGTGAATATGCTAGAAGTTGATAATCGATTTGTGATCATTGTCTTCCAACCTCGAGTTAGTGAAGTGAAAGTGTATGGTTTAACTCTAAGTAAGGCATATGATATCTTGATGTTGTTGGCTCATGTTACTCCTAAGTTCAAACATAATAAAAATGAGATTAAGGTTTGTGTATCGTTGAACTTAGAAGGTGGGGATGAATAAGTTCCCAAATTGAACCTTTATGAAACAAAGCACACACAAATTTATGTGGTTCCCCAACTTGGGTACTCCACACTTGGAGGGTAGATTGCAAGCACACCTCCAGACTTTGTTGCTCTCAAAATGTGGTTGAAGGGTCAACACCTTGTATAGTCTTCAAGCCCCTCTCTAGAGTGTTATACCATAACACCAATCACTTAACCCTGCAAGGTTTCGTTAGGCTTGGAAATGTGGTTTCAAGGCTTTCACAACCTTACAATCTTGAGCTCCACACCAGCATGTTGTACTGTAGCACCAACAACTCAATCCCGTACGATCCCGACAAGCTCAAGCACATCAACCTTGCATGGCAACAAAACAAGAATTATAGGGGAGAATTGCAACTAAGTTTGTTGATCCTTGTACAGTTAGGTATATCACACTTTACAATGCCAAATGATAAGACAATGAGGAGAAATAGAGAATTCAATGATTGCAAATGATTATACAATGAATACATCAAGGCCTGCACATTTCCCAAGGCATGTCAAGTCTTCTTATAGCTACTGTGTTTCTGAATCCATCTCGAAACTTGTGCAATAACTAGCTAATGGTCAATAATGGTCGTATGAGATGTCTTTCTCATGCTAGAGACATTTTTCTAAATTTTCCTTCAATACTAAGAAGATGTCTTTGTTTCCTGAAAGACATCTTTTTGAAGTATCCATCTTGGAAGACATCTTTGTCTTTTCGAAAAAATCTTTTGAAACTTGTTCTACATTTTGTAAAGAAATCTTTGCCTTGTGAAAGATGTCTTTATCTAAGAAATACATCTTTGTTTGAGAGAGACATCTTTGTTTGAGAGAGACATCTTTGTTTGAGTTCATTCCAATTTTGCCAAGATGTATTTGCTTCCCAAAGACATCTTTCTTCATCTTCATTTGTCTTTTGAATGCATCATTCCTTGTCCATAGTCTTGATCTTTTGTATGGTTTGATGATGATAAATTTGCTTGTACATCACCTAGTTCTTGTCCACGTTCTTTGAATATTCATTTGAAGATCATGTGGATGACCTCCTCCTTTGAGCTCTAAGATAGTTTGTTCCTTGTCCTCTTCAACTCATCTTGATTTCCCGTGTACCTAGTCCTACAGACACAATAACCATATAATAATGCAAACAACCTTTGACTCCATTTTTCTTAATAGTTTGACACATACCAAAACACACTAAAGGGTCCACAATCTCCCCCTTTTTGGTGATGTTCAAGACTTAAGAAAATGGGTTAGTGATCACACAAACATAATCAAACTAGTCTTCTCCTTTTTGAACAGCAACAAAAAGGATAAAGTGCTCAAACTTGGTTACAAAAGATATAAAAGTACAATAATATCCAGATAATATGTAGAGCCAAGTATCATTCATGATTCTAAAAAGATATAGTAAGCATGTATTTATCAGGTCCATGAAAAGGTGTCCCAAATTTGGTAGGAGCAAAACCAAACTTTCCAAGTGAAATTCAACCTAGAAGTGAAGAAAAGGTTTTCAAAATTAAGAAACTTTTCTCTAAAGCAATAAATCATTAGTAGTGCATGGTGCTTGGAATGGTCATATACTCTCCATTAAAATATAGTCATACAACTTCCCAATGAAAAACCATTGATGTCAGATTTAGTAGTTAGGAAGGACAAGCATGGATATGTTCCCATCAAGTTATTGCTCAAAATGTATTAAGGAATGTATTGCATCCTTCACTTAAGAATTGATTGTGGAAATTGGGAACTACTCTTTTGAGGTCAAAAACAAGGAGCCACAATTAATTTAATAAGGACCATCAACATTCAATTTTAAAGGCCAAAGGTAGAACTAGTAGGAACAAGCATCTTATCTAGTTGTCTTATTCAAAACTTGCATTGCTATACTTAACCAAAAATCTAGAAATTTCCATGAGAATAATGAAGCTATGAGTGAGACATGCATATTCCATTATTTGTTCAAGGCAATGCAACATCCACCACTGTTGATAAAAAATAAAACATGTTGATAAATATTCATTCATATACTTCTTTGAAATTTTCTACTAATGTAAATATGATCAAGTAAAAAAAAAAATTTAGCATAAGATACCAAAGATACAATCATATTAAAAACATCAACTATTTGCAAAAATAGACACTTCTTGTTTCAACTTATGATTGAATATCAAATAAGGGGTTGTCATTTCAAAACAAGGAGGACCAACATACAAATTTATGCTAAAGATCAAAGATATAAAAGAGCTTATCTAATAGAAACAATTCTTTGATGGCAGCTTGTATTTATAGACTCAGCCAAACAGAGATCAACAATAGAATATTTAAGCTATGAGAAAACTATGCATATTTTGCCTTCTTGTACAAGACAACAAACACAATCATTTAAAAAGAACTAAGTATTCCTATATCATTAAATACCTTTTAAAGTCCTCATATGCAACAAATACAACCATTCAAGTTTTTGCCATTCAATTTTGCATGAAATACCTCTTGAAGTCCTTTTCTTGCTCATTGTGGTTCTTGGTCGTAGTCTCCAAAGACTCCCCCTACATTGGTAGCCTCCAAGATGATTGAGGAGTAGGCTCCCCCTACACATGTTTCTTATCTTGGGCTTTTATGCAAAATCACAACAACACTATAACTGTAGGTCAATATTAAGCTCATTTGTGGAGATCTAGGTTTTTAACCAATAGTATTGATAGAATTTTCAGAGGTTTGTCTTATCTTAGAAATTTTAAAAAAAAAAACATCCCAAACACTTTGAGCATATCATCAAAAGAATTTTAGGATAAGCAAGATTGAATAAAACACAAGAAATCAAGCTAGAATTGCTATGAAGATCCAAGAAATGTTCTAGACACATATTCCATAATTTTTAATCTAGACAAGATGTAGATAATTTTGAACTATTCAAATACTATCCTAATTAACAAGTAGATAAGGAGATAGAGACTTAAGTTGACTTACCTTGCTTGTCGATGAGAAGAGAAGATCAGTGGTGTTTGAGGTGAGGTTCCTTATCATGAAGTACCTCATCCTTAGGTTCTCTTTCATTAGATCATGTATGTGATGTCTCTATTTGTTCATGTTCCTTGTGATAGAACTCTTGATCACTTTTTTTGTTATTTTAAGGGCTTCACTTCCCTTCATTCTTACTTATTGATACCTACAGAAATTCCCTACCAAAGCCCTTTTGACAAGACCAAGCATTAATCTTATTTTGATTATGATAGTTAAGAATTTGCATAACAACACAATTTTTTCATATAAACATAGTCTCATCCTCATGATCACAATTATCAAACCTTACCATGCTTGACTTTGAGCTTGAAACTTCAAGTGTTACTTCCTCTGATTTTTTGGCTAATTTTCAAGAATTTCTTCATCTTGAATTTTGCTACAATCCTTGTTACAAGAGGTTAGTTGTTGAATCTCAGCTTTCATATCTAAGATCTCTTCTTTCATTTCAACATGAATCACATCTAACTTAGAAAATACTAGTTTCTTTGCCTTCCTAATCAAATGCTGTAAAAGAAAAATTTCTTTTTTAAACTCACTATACTTCTTGTCACACTTACCATCTTGTTCAACCACATGTGAGGAATTTTCATTTGTAAGCACCATGCATATGAGATGTGAATCCTTGGAAGAATTGCATGCTTCTTCTTCACTTTGCTCACCATCATCCCAACTTGTATAAAAGTTGGTTTTTTTCAGTTCCTCATCATTGGATCTATTTCTTCGCTATACCTTACTATCACTTGGATTGTTAGGACATTCGAAGGCCATATGGCCTCTTCCTCTATAAATGCAACATTCTATAGAAGAAAAATCTAGATTAGAAGAATTTCAAAAATATCTACCTCTTTCTCTACCTTTGAAGAAATTAGGTCTTTGTTGTTGCTAAGATGCCCCTTTGTTTCTTCTTGTAAGCAATCATTGTAATCTCCTTGAGAGAAGAGCAATCTCATCTTCATTTCCCTCGTCATGCTCTTTAACATCCTTCTTCTTAGAGGTTAAAGGATCCACAGCCTATAAAATCTTCAAGCCCCGCTTTGGAGTGTTGTATCATAGTACCAATCACTCAACCTCACAAGGTCCCGTCAGGCTTTGAAATGTGGTTTCATGGCTTCCACAACCTTTACAATCTTGATCTCCACACCAAAGTGTTGTATCCTAGCACCAAGAACTCAATCCCATAGGATCCCAACAAGCCCAAGCAAATCAACATCACAGGGCAACAAGAATAAGAATTACAAGGGAGAATTGCAACTTAGTTTGCTGATCGTTGTATGGTTAGGTACAACACACTTTACAATGCAAAATGATAAGACAATGAGGAGAAATAGAGAATTCAATGATTGCAAATGATTATACAATGAATAGAACAAGGCTTTTGCATTTCTCAATGCACATCAAGTTTTCTTATAGCTATCATGTTTCAAAATCTATCTCGGAACTCGTGCAATGACTAGCTAATGATCAATAATGGTCGTGGGAGATGTCTTTCTCATGCCTGAGATGTCTCTCTAAATTTTCCTTCAATACTAGGAAGATATCTTTGTTTCTTGAAAGATGTCTTTATGAAGTCTCCATCTTGGAAGATGTCTTTATCTTTTGGAAGACATCTTTTTGAATTTGGTTTGCATTCTGTAAAGACATCTTTGCCTCGTGAAAGATATCTTTGTTTGAGAAAGATGTCTTGTTATTTCTGAAGATGTCTTTTTCTGAGTTCACTCCAAATCTGCCAAGACGTCTGTTGCTTCCTAGAGAAATCTTTCTTCATCTTCCTTTGTCTTTTGAATGCATCATTCCTTGTCCATAGTCTTGATCTTCTGTATGCTTTGATGATGATAACTTTGCTTATACAACATTTGGTCCTTATTCACATTCTTTGAATATTCGTTTGAAGATCATGTGGGTGACCTCCTCCTTTGATCTCTAAGATAGTTTGTTCCTTATCCTCTTTAGCTCATCTTGATTTCCCATGTACCTGGTCCTACAAACATAATAACCATACAACCATGCAAATGACCCTTGACTCCATTTTGCTTAATGTTTTAACATACACCAAAACACACTAAAGGGTCCATAAGGTCTAGGTCTAAGCATTAACAAAAATGCAAATCTACTCTATTCTATGGTAAATAGCAACCATTTTTGGCTTGTGGTACATGTCTTGGGCTTATGTAACTATCACTGAGTTACTAAGTGTTATGCTATTGGGTGAACTAAGCAATAACACTATTGGTGATGAGCAGCAAGTAATCCTTATGCTCAACCATATGAATTACCAACATTCACTAAGTAATTTGACCAAATTCCGTAGACTTTAGCTCTATAGGTACACATTATCTAGGTAGTGAATCTCAATTGTGTGATCGTTGTCTTCCTAGTTTCACTTGTTAGGTTCAAGGGTATGGTTAAGTGTAACTAAGGTACATGATTTGTATAACTTTTATATCTTTATCAATTTCTCCTAAGCGTGAAAATAAATTAATTAAATGCTTAATTAATCTAGAAACTATCTAACACTCTAACTAATCCTAACATAAGCATCCATTCCAATCTGTTGTACACATCCTGAACATGTTGTAATGCTATTGGGTTACCAAGTGTAAATGCTACTGGGATTACCAAGTGTTAGTGTATGCTCAAGGTGGTCATACTTATCCATATTAATTATTCATAATTAATTAATTAATTAAATGCATGAAAGTAAATTACATGAATAGTAAATGCTTTAAGTAAATATTACGCTAAGTCCAAGTGTTGTAAAGTTTATTAAGAAAGCTCATCTTTATTGATGTTCACACCAAAGTGTCTAGGTAAATCAGTGCTGGAATAAAGATTCGTATACT
This sequence comes from Gnetum montanum, assembly GCA_015680685.1. NCBI lineage: Eukaryota > Viridiplantae > Streptophyta > Gnetopsida > Gnetales > Gnetaceae > Gnetum > Gnetum montanum. The sequence goes on along the minus strand of MNCI01021382.1, from coordinate 215,501 downwards.
TCTCAACTCCTATTGTAGGCACTTAGAAAATATTCTAACTCTCAAATGAACAAATTGCAGGAGCTCCACTATGTTACTAATCAATGAATGCCTTAAATGTGGTAGGTGCACACATTTATATAGGTAAGACAAGACAACATCAATATATCATATAGTTCCTTGAAAGCTAAACCATATGCATAGATTATACTAACTCAATGTGGGAAGACAACAATCATGAACTTTAACCAATTACTAGCATAGTCACATTGCCTTGTCCATGAAATTCGACTAGGCTACACATGAACACTCATATCTTGTATGGTTGGATGTTGGACTACTCCACTGCTCATCAATAGGGATGACTAGGACCAACTACATTGCATCAATGATGACATATGTAGAATTGCAATGTCATAGATACAATATCATAGATGTAATATTATAGATACGATATCATGTCTTATCAAAAATAGGTTTTTATCACTCATGCTAACCCTCTTCTTTATTATTGGGCTTGTGATAAACATTAAGGAAGTTAGTATCAAAAGGTAATTACTTTCATAGAATGATTCATGTAGTTTTTCTTAATATATATTTACATGGATGAGAGAGCTATGGAAAACTTAGAGTTTAAATAACTTGTTTGTTGTTTCATGTTAAACCAAATAAATTTACATCAATATTGTTAAAGATTTTCACATCATTTTTAATTAAAGAAAAGGATGATCACCTGTTCATCTTGCTAAGTGGGGTCTCAAGAGGGTTGGTAGATGAGTGAAAGCCTAACCTCTTTGAGTGGTTGCACCTAGGCTCAAACCTAGGTCTTCAACCTAATAAACAAGCACCTTATCATTACTCCAAGTGATGGTCCATTTTCACACACTTTTTAATTAGAATTCAAAAATTCAAAACCAACACATATGAAACATTTTTTTTATGTTCTAAAAAGAAGTCAAACAAGTATATTTTAGTTTTTTTCTAACACCTAGGTCACATATTGGATTCCAATAGGAAACTCTTTCATAACCCTCTAAAGGTCTCATTCCCTTAACACTAAATTATATTTTTTCTATAACCCTCTAGCCTCTATTATTTAATGTTAAATTATATTTTCCAAAATTTTCATCACATAATATTCAAATTCAATGCATTTGATTTTTAATGGAAAAAGTTTACCTAGCCAAAATTAAAGATATATATTATAAATATATACAAAAGCTAGTACGTATCTAATGTTTCACATATAAAATTAAAGGTTTTTTATATTTGTATTTCATTTTTCCATCTCTCAAAAAAATTTTCTTTAACAAGTTTCTAAGTTTATTCTAAATTTATTAATGGATTTTATTTCCAATACTCCATTTATGTAGCCACAATTTAAGATGCTCAAATGATCTCTTTTGAAATTTCTTTGGTATTTTTATTATTCAAGCTTCCAATGGTAAGAACTTAGCTTTTAACAAAAGTATTACATAAGATAACTAAGTTTTCACTTTGTCTTTAATTTTTATTAATTTTAATTTCAAATATTATGATTGCTATATATACTCTTTATTGTATATAAATCCTTCCTACCATGTGCAACTCATTATAATATATCATTCTTCCATTCATAATTTTGAGAGCATTCTACTTCCAAATATTTATATTTTGTTATATTTCAAGTTTTTTATTTTCTAATTGGAAAGTATACTCTCTCTTATTAGCTCCACAAATTAATACTTTTGTCTTTCTAACATTCACCTTTATTTCTGTATGGTCATAGAATATTTATGGTTAATGTAAATTAATTGAACTACATTTCTTAAATGTGCAATTAGTGGTAACTCATCTAAAAATTTTAAAAATGGTATTGATGAATGATTTGCTTTAATGATATAATTTTTAGGCTTTTTTAATCCACTCTTCTAGTTTGTTAATAAAAATGTCAAATAATGTTACTAAAAAATGAGAATCTTGCTATAAAATAGATAAGATTATATGATTTCTTCATTTTTATTTTCAAAAATCTCTATTTATATAAATTTTGAATGAAATTGAGTAAAACAGTATCAACTTTAAGTTTGATAAATTTGCTCGATAATTATTCTCTTAAAATATAATCACAATTTTTAGCAAAATCAACAAAGCAAGTTAATGCTTTACTTTACCCTTGCTTTACTTGTTCAATAAAATCCCTAATAGTAACCAAATGATTTATTATTGAATTCTTTCTTTTGAAAGTATAGAGGGCCTTGTGTTTTTTTAAGGTAACAATAACATGTTAGCTTAGTGTTAAGACACTTGATTTGGAAGCTCCAGATCATAGGTTTCATTATGACTGTAATGTTGAGTTATATAAAGTTCTAATTGGACTATATATCTTGCGGTGTACCTATGTTTCACTTATTTTAGGTTTCAACACACCCATCCCATTCTCGCTTTACAAGATTTCTTTTATATCTCACACTAAACCTTTAGCATAAAATATGTGACTAACATAACTTGCATCTTATAATAGATGGTTATCTTGAACATTTTTACACAATCGATTATCATGTAATTAAATATTTAACATTAGATTAACAATCAATAAACTAATAAAATTTTTGTATCTAATGCTGCATAATCTTACTGAGGTGTCATCATTGGAATGATGACAAGGTGCTTTTTTTTATCATGTCATAATGCTTGGGTTCAAGCATGGGTACAACCACTTGAAAAGAGGTTAGGCTTTGGCTTATCGATGGCCCTCCGAAATGATGAATATGAAACTTCTAAATGATGACCCTTGTTTGAATGAGCTTACGAGCAAGTTGTATGAACAACTAAGGAATGAACTTGTATGACGTTATAACTAGAAGCACTTTAACTATAAGGTGATAACCAATTGGGCCATTCTTAAGGTAAAAATGTGGGAGGTTGAGGTGGAGGTGTAGGATCCTAAAATATAAATATATTAAAAATAAATATTCAGAAAGTAACAAGTACTCCAAAGAAAAATAGTAATAAATCAACACAAAAAGAAGAAAAAAAGTCATAACGGTTTTTGTGGTAAAACATTTTGTGATGTGGTTATATTTTTGGATAGGTGGTAGAACCCTCGTTTATTAAACAAAGACAGTCGTGAGTTTGATTCCCACCGTACTAGCGCTTGTGTTGATATTAAAAAAATGTTCAAGCCATCTCCCCCGGATGAGTTAGATGAATTGCTTTTTGAATTGAGTTTGGACGACGGAAAGCAAACCTTAATTATACAAGTTTGTTTCAGGTAAGCGAGAGATATTAAATTTAGCATCTTAGGTAAATATTGACCTGAACTCAATGATTTTTTCCACTTGGGTGATGGAATATGAATATGGCTGTACCACATGAAACAAAGGTCGTGGATTTCACTTGGTAGCCGTGTCTAAGAAAACTTACTATATATACAGAACACGTGTTAGCTTCTACTGTTAACCTGCTTGTATTCATGCTAGATCCTAATAAGACATCATGCCTAATAGAAAGCTATCACAACTCTAACATAGTAGCACGTTTGACTAATTGCTACAAGGATTGTCGTTATTGAGATTTTTGTATATGCTAAGTCAACTTGAATATGCTTACAAGCCCACCAAAATTGACTATAACCTCCCCACTTTGATGAAAAGAACGCACCGAGCAAATGTCAAGTTGACTCTAAAGAAAAAAAAAACGCATACTGTCGTTTTATTTCCGTTTTAGTTTGACTTTGCATAACCAGGGTGATCAAAGGAAATAAGCAATCCAGAATCAGTGAAATGTCATTTCAAGGGGGAGGTAGGGAGGCCGTGACTCATAAACGTGTTGGTTTGCCTTAGTGCCGGGCACCTTTAATTTCCAACGCACCTTTATCATCATCCACTAATTGAATTTAATTTAATTTAATGCACGCATGCATGCCGGACGAGGACGTATTAATTTATTGGTTGGCCATCTTGGTTGGATCTGACACTGCCCACCATTATTGCTCCATTAAAGTATGTCAATATTCCACGAAGCTGTCACAGCACTCTGCGTAAATAAATACTATGGAGAACCCTACATTTCTCACACAAGATTTTTCACGAAGGAGAAGAGACAGGCATTATTACGGGTGCAGAGATGAAGCTCTTTTTAGTGCTTTTAGTGGTGGCAATAATGTTGCCCTTGATGGCAAGATGCCAACTGAGAACTGATTTTTACGAAAGAACATGCCCCAGTTTGAACAATATAGTGCGTGCTGTTGTCAGAAATGCTATTATCTCTGAACCTCGCATGGCTGCCTCGCTTCTTCGCCTGCATTTCCATGATTGCATGGTGAACGTAAGATTTCTTTTTTATTTATTTTCTGGTATATTCTCTCTGAATCCTGCCTGAGATAAATTTTTATGACTGTTTGAATGTTCTGCTAATTATACATGATAATCGGGTCGCGTGTTTATGTGTTCCCGTGGTTTTAGGTTATCAATCCCTCCTTAATCTATGTTCTACAAATTACAAAGCAGAAAGGTTTTCGTTTTTACCTGTCTGTTTCAATGACGGAGAGAATTTTGGAATTGAAGGGTAGCCAACACCCTTAATAAAACAATGCTAATAGTTCTTACGTTTAATTGCAAATTTAATATCTTGAAATTTACTCCATCCGTGATTTATCTTTCTGGGGGGGTTTTTTTTTTTAATTTCTTTCAAAACAAGAACACGTAGGTTTTTACTTCTGGTTGCTGCAGGGATGTGATGCATCAATTTTGTTGGACGATAATGGAACATTCGTGGGAGAGAAGACAGCAGGACCCAATAATAATTCGGCACGTGGATTCAACGTAATTGATGCTGCCAAGTCAGCAGTAGAGTCAGCATGCCCTCTCACCGTTTCATGTGCTGACATTCTTGCTCTGGCTGCCAGAGAGTCTGTCTACCTTGTAATATATATATATTTTACTTTATTTCATGTATTCTTTCCTTTTATAATATCGTTTAATTGTATAAAGTTTGTTGGTAGCAGACGGGAGGGCCATTTTGGTGGGTTCCTTTGGGGAGAAGAGACAGCACAGACGCAAACAGAAGTGCCGCCAACGTCAGAATCCCTGCACCAAACGACCCCATCCACACTCTAATCTCCAAATTCCAAGCTGTGGGTCTCGACTCCTCTGACGTTATCACCCTCTCAGGTCAGTTATTAGTCCATCTTTGATTAACTTTCATTGGGAGGGATGAAAGGTGTGTTAATGTCTCAGATTAAAGTTTTAGTTAGAGCTTGGCTATGGGCATTTGAAAAGAAGTTAAAAATTTGTTTTCACCTATCTAATAGCATATTGGACTTTGGCTAAGGATGACCATGGAACTTCTTTAGCTCTGGATGAGCATGAAGCCTCTCTAGCTAATGAACTTTTTTATTTCATTAGGCATAGTAATCAATATTATCATATCTTTGACTTTTGTTTGGTTCAAGAGTTAAAGCTTCTCTATCTCTTAGTTGTAAGACTCTTGATTTTGGTTATTTTATAAGGTTGATTTGAGTGGGTAAAGTTGAGTTAGAAAGTTTCATAAAAAATTTTCAATAGCACTTTTAAATGTATTATGTTTATTTTCTTCTTTAACTAGTTTCTAAGTTATAAAGTTTTATGAAAGTTTCTAAGTTATAAAGTTTTATGAAAGTATTATGTTGAGGTACTATCTCCAATATTATCAAACCTTTTTCAATAAAATTTCCATGTATTTTGTTGATCTTACCTTTGCTCCTGCCTTTTGAAATTGCGACGGTGTTGCTAAGTATTTTCTCTGGGAGGTTCATTAACATTAACCAAACCCTAGAAAAGGCCATTCCTAATATGCAACCAGACTAAGTTTGTATGCCTTCTTTCAAATTCCAGGGGCGCATACCATTGGACAAGCTAGATGCGTGACTTTCAGCAGCCGCCTGTTCGACTTCAACAATACAGGGACAGCCGACACCACCATCGAATCCGACCTGTTATCCAATCTGCAGATAACGTGTCCTCAGGGAGGTAACGGGGATACACTGGCACCATTGGATAGAAATTCTATGGATGCCTTCGATAATCACTACTACAAGAACCTGCTTAATGATAGTGGCTTGTTGCAGTCAGATCAGATTCTCTACTCGGGTGCGGACGTCAGCGCCGACTTGAAATCACTGGTGGAAATTTATGCCAAAAACCAATATCTGTTTTTCACACAATTCAGTGATGCTATGATTAGAATGGCAAATATCTTGCCTTTAACCGGTTCTGAGGGCCAAATCCGCAAAAATTGTCGGCTCATCAACGATTCTTAGATATTCCAAATACTACGGAGTGATTACTCACTACTATATATATCCATCTATTTTAAATATTTGTTACCGTGATAACTAGTATTGTTTTAGTTCAAGTAAATTACTAAGTTGAATAAGAAGTTCATGTAGTCTCATGTGAAGATGGTGGGAAAACTTGGATCGTAACGCTTGGTGTTAGATAATGGAATATAAAGGCCAAGAGGATGTATTTTACAAAAATTACATTTTTTGTATAATATGTTATGAAAATTATGCTTATTCTTGCATTATTGGTTTATTACATAACCTTGGATTGCAATTTAAGTCCTATTTGAAGTAATTCGGATGACCATCGTCTAGATTTGTTGCTTGTGCACAACTCCTATTATGGACTAAATCACATTGAATGTAGTCTTATTTGGTAAAGTGATAAATAAGTACTTTATCATTGATGTAACTCGTGTAACTATGTTAATTTATGCATTTGAATAAGAAGAAAAATAAAGCAATAACAAGTAATAGAAGTAGAATTTTGATCATAAAATTTGTGAAGAACACAAATAATTTCAGTACCGACTCACTTCAAAAGGTTCAACAATTAAAGCTTTTCTATCTCTTAGTTGCAAGACTCTTGATTTTTGTTACTTTATGAGGTTGATTTGAGTAGGTAAAGTTGAGTTATAAAGTTTCATATAAATTTTGAGCTGGGTAGTATCTTCAATGTTACCAATCTTTTCTCAATAGCATTTTTCCATGTATTTTATTTATCTTCTTCTTTTGGATAGTTTCTGAGTTATAAAGTTTTATGAAAATATTATGTTGAGGCACTATCTTCAATGTTATCAAACCTTTTTCAATAAATTTTCCATGTTGATCTTACATTTTCTCCTGACTTTTGAAACTGTGATGATGTTGCAAGTATGTTATCTTAGAGGTTCATTAACATAAAAAAGCTTTAAAAAGGCCATTCTTGATATGTAACTAGAATAAATTTCTATGCCTTCTTTCAAATTCAAGGGGTCCATTTGATCAGACAAGGTAGATGCATAACCTTCAGAAATCACCTGTTCGACTTCAACAATACAAGGTACCATCCCAATAGTCAAATTTGATGTGTTATCCGATTTTCAGAGCATGTATCCTGAAGGAGGTAACTGTAGCAACCGAAAACATCAACGGCTGGAAAACACCGAGAGGTTGTCAATTGTGGCAGTCTTAACCCTGGATCCGTGCAAGGGCTGTGTTGGATAAAACGAAAATGGGGCACCTTGAATGGTCTGGTCGATTAGACAGGGACTTAGTCGGTATTAATATAACCTTTTGCAAACGAATAATTTGAAAGCGGGATTTATAGCATAAAGTAATCTTTAAACGCAAAAGGGGTAGAAAACGATGTAAAATACAGTGATAAGAAAGCAAACAAAGTAAAATGCAGTTAGAAAAATGCACTACTTCAAGAACATGACTTCACTCTATCAAGGTGGATACAATTGGTTACATGGCGTTGAGGGGCGTAGGGATCCCAAGAGTAACCAAGACGTTTAGAGTAAGACAACTGTATGCTTGAACATGGACTCGAGAGTCAACAATGCAAAATGCTATGAGGATAGTAGGAAAGAGCGGAACAGAATGCCAAAATGAGAGTGCCAACTGTTTACAGCGTCAAACAAGATGTTTACAATGCTCAAGATTTCAATGCTAACTTTTTGCTTGTCAATCAGCCAATTCACCAACCAGTTGACCAACCAACCTCTTGAGCGTTGCTCATTGGGGTATTTATAGGGCCAAGGGCACGCGAAAGGTGCTATTTGGACGCCACGTGTCCTGGGCGCATGTTGACTTGTCTATGCTGCACTGACATGCATGATCGCTGGACATGCATGACCGTTTGACGAGCCTGCCATGCTGTAATTATGAGCCTTCCATGCCGTAATTGCGAGCCTGCCATGCCGTAATTACGTTGTCAGAACTTGGAGATGTGTGCCAACGATGCAAACAGGTGAAGTGCATTGATGTAGCGTAACTGCTTGCTATGTTGCGCTATGCTTTGTAGTGTAGCATGTTGGCGTAGCGTAGTGTCTTGCTATGTTGTGCTATGCTATGCAGCGTAGCATAGCGTAGCCACCAGTTCAAGGAAAAAACTTGTGTTACGTCCTGCTGCATGTGTCGGAAACTTTTGAAGTGCTTCGACTGCCTTTTACATACTTGCTACGCTATGCTACACTACGTAGCATAGCATAGCGTAGCAGCTAGCCTTAGTCACGAAAACATCGCCAATTTGCAAACTTTGCTTTTTGCACTACGAAACTTCCAAACTTGCTAATCCTGCCCTTTGAGATACCTTTCATTGCTCTAGTAGAGTTGCTACACTATGCTACGCTACGTAGTGTAGCGTAGCAACCAACATGGCCTGCTTTTTTGCTGAGTTTGCTATTTTCTAGTGAAGAAGCCATTGTTGAAGAACTTGGAGCTAAGCTAAGCAACTATTTTTGAAGGTCAGAGGTGCTAAATTAGTGCAATTGAAAATCGCTAAGTAGATCAAGCCTTCTTGTCTTGCTCTTGCTACGCTATGCTACGCTGCGTAGCATAGCATCTTGTCTTGCAACCATTTACGGTTGACTGTTTGAACAACTGTCTCCCGAAGCCTGCTGGGTTATATAGTGTAGCATAGCATAGCAAACTCCTTGACTAGAAAACTTGCAAAATTGTTTTGCGTATTTTGAGCATCGCTGACAACTCTCCCCATTTCTTCTGTGTAGGTTGTCAGCTGGATGAATTACCCAGTTAGAAAATTTGCCAAATTGTACAGCCTAAATTCGAAACATCCATTTCTTATCGAAGTGACATGACGTTGCCTGAATTGCTACAGCCTGGTGAAGCAAGGATGCCCTGAAAATTTAGGGTGTTTCATTGGCCCCTCTTTGTCGACGTATGGAGGATGGGCCTAAGAGACGTTGACAAAGAATACGAAACACCATGGAAAACAAAACACTAACATTGTTGTTTAGTGATTGTCAAGACGTCGCTTAGCTACGCTTGAGAGTGTTGCATTGGTTTTTTGCGGGGAAAGGGTAAAATAGGGAGGAAGGAGGTTTAGGAAAAGGATAAAGATGAAACTTAGTAGAATCCCTCATCAGAGTGCTCACGAGGGAGTTGTTTGCATGGTCATCTTTACTTTTTTTGACCTTCGACCTCTTGTCGAAACGCTTGGAGTGAGTGAGTGTGAAACGGCTTACGTGCCATTTTTTTTAGGCACATTTTTCACTCTCTTACGCTTTTGCCTTTTGCTGTTTTGTTGTTTAGATTTGCAAATAACCTTGTTGCAGGACAAGTGTTTCTTTATCAGGATGAGTTGTGTTACATTTGTATGGGGTTTTAACCTATCTACAGATGCTTCCCATGCAGCAAGTTGTGTTACGCACATCATGGACTTTGCGGTTGAGCAAACAGGAGGGCTTAACAGGCATTGGAAAAAGGCTTATAAAAGAGGGGAGCGAGTAGGAATTGCGGGTGCAAGAAGTAAGGTAAAGGAAAGGAGCTTAGAAGGTAGGGTAGGATGTGCACTCTAGAGTAGCCAAGCTAATCCAAACAATCACTTCGCAACGCTATAGCATTTGCCGCCTTGGCAAGATGCATCTTCGGCCACACCCTACAAACACGATAGAGAGAAAAACAGAAGAAATAGCCATGATGCAACACAAGGGCAAAGGTCTTACTTGCTGTAGACGTTGTTGAAGCTCTTGGACATCTTTGCTAGTGCATGGTATCCAAAGTAGGAAGGCCAGCAGCGGCCTTGGCAGCATCAGCATGGAGGAGCTGGCATCGAAGGAGCGGGGAGTTGCTGTGAGTGCAGATGCTCTAGAATCCCTGCCTAAGGCATGCATTCTCAATTCAACTATGGGATCAGCTACCACATAGCTAAACGTTGCTTGAGCTTAAACGCTGGTAGGGAGCTGGAGGGTAACAATATTATGGCTGGGCCACAATATTGCCGAAACTCCAGCAGTAGGCACTGACCAGGGAACTACCGTTAGGGCAATGGGTCATGGCGACAGTAGGTCCAGGGGGTCAGTCACATGTCATACGACATCTCCGGGGAATCAGCAAGATGCCAGGAGCAGCAGCATTGCATATGTTCCAGATCATGTTCTTATTGTGTCGTGAACTGCATTTTGGAACTGCAACGTCCCACCCCACATCGGCACTGTGCATACTCGCTTGATGTGTACTTGGTGCAGATGCATGCTAGGGACGTGCCGCGAACCCAATTTAAGGTCCTGGTAGATCATGTCTTGGTTTAAGATCCCAGCATACCACTATGCTAGTTTAAGGTCCCAGTAGACTGTATGTGCCAATTTTACGTCGTAGCAGATGAGCTGTGCCAGTTTTACGTCATAGCGGACAAGCTATGCCAGTTTTATGTCATAGAAGACAATCTGTGCCAATTTTACATTGTAGCAAATGAGCTATGCCAGTTTTATGTCATAGCAGACCAACTGTGTCAGTTTTACGTCGTAGCGGATGATGCTTACCGTGTTCATGCTTCAGATGTAGTACGGCTTGAGATATGAATGATTCATCGGATTTGTGAACTCGTTGCCATCCATGTTTGCTAGCTTGAAGGCTCCATTCTCAAAGGCTTTGGTGACCATATATGGGCCTTTCCAGTTGGCTAAGAATTTGCTCACATGTTCACGGACAACCTTGAGGATAAGGTCTCCCTTCTGTATTGGTCATTGATATGGGTTTGCATGATGTTTTTCCTGTTGCTTGCTTTAGTAGTGCTCTATGCAGCTTAGCGTTTGTGTGTGCTCCTTCTCTATTGAGTCGAGGTCGATAATTCTTGACTCGTTGTTCTGGGCTTTGCTCATGACATCAGATAGGATCATCCGGAGTGACGGTACCTACAACTCAAAAGGCAACATAACTTCAAATCCATAAATAAGACTATAAGGAGTCTTACTTGTCACGGTCCTGCATGTTGTCCTATAGGCCCATAGAACATAGAGGATTTGCTCGTGCCACCGCCTCTTGTTGTTGTTAAGCATCCTCTTTAGCAAGTTGATAATGGACTTATTTGTAGCCTCTACTTGCCTGTTTGCCTATGGGTAATATGGGGAGGAGAATGATTGCCTGATGCCTAGATTGGTGCAAAAGGTTTGGGTTTTCGTACTACTGAACTATGGTCCATTTTCAGTTACAATAGTCATCAGAAGCCCAAACCTTGTCACGATTTTGTCCAGCATGAAATGGCAAATCTACTGAGATGTCGTCTTCCTCAAGTGGATAGCTTCCACCCACTTAGTAAAGTACTCAGTCACAATGATAATGAAGCTATGCCCTGTGGAGGACTTAGGTGTGATAGGTCCTATGAGGTCTAGCCCCCATTGCTGGAAAGGCCATGTGATCTGCATTGGGTGCAGCTTCGTAGGTGAGACATGTATGAGATTTGCATATCTCTGACATGTGTCACACGTCCTGACTTTTGACAGGCAGTCACGCTCCATATGGGGCTAGTAGTACCCTAGGCATCTGATTTTCGCAGCCATAGCCCTAGGTGCTATCTTTCCACCACACAGTCCCTCATGTACTTCATTAACCACCTTCCACACCTACTTCTCACCCACACATGCCAACAATATCCCATCATAGAAAAGTTTGCACAGGACATCATCTCCCATGAGCGTATATTGCCGGGCACGCTTTCAGATCACATCTCTTTGGGCAAATGTCAGTCCACTTGGGGGTTCACCGTATTGTAGGTAGGCTTTAATGTTGGCATACCACTCCTAGGTATCTGCAACATTTATAGAGGCCATGTGTCCCTCTTGAGTGATAGGCTCAGTACATTTGACAATCGAAGTCGGCAGACATGCAAACAAGCATGGTGGAATATTTAGTGCTAGGGTGGCTAAGGTGTCTACCATGGTGTTTTCGTTGTGTGGCATGTGTTGCACATCTGTAGTTGCAAACTGCTTAAGTAGGCTCTTTGCTAGGTTGCAATAGGGTTGTAGGTGTGTAGCTTTACAAGCATAGACCTTGGTGACTTGATTCACAACTAGTTGTGAATACCCGCGAATCACCAGGTGTTGTATGTGTAGTGTTTGGGCAGCTGAGAGGCCTCTGAGTAGCCCCTCATACTCTGCCACATTGTTGGTGCAGGGAAACGCAAAAAAATAAGCAAACAGGTGCATTTCCTCAGAGGGGAACGTAATGACGATAGCTACACTACCTCCTTGTGCGGTTGAGACGTCGTCGAAGTGTAAAGTAGCTTCTAGATGCGATGGGATCGCATTGATAGTGCCAACATGCTCATATGTGAATTTGAGATCTATGGTTGCTTAATCGTTGACGGGTGAGGCTATAAGTTATGTCACTATGGCTTGACCCTTAGTCGACGACTGGCTCACATAGTGTAAGTCGAACTTTGCAGTTATTGCTTTCCATCGGGCTATCTTGCTACTTTCATACAGGTTTTTAGTAATAGCCCGGAGTATGTTGCTTTTGCAAATGATGTTAATTGTACTGCAAAATAGGTAATGCCTTCACTTTTTTAACGCAAATACTAAGGCAAGGCAATTCCTCTCTACTTCGTTGTATTTTGTCTCATACACTATTAATGCATGACTCAGATAGTACATTGGTATCTCACATCCGTCGTCTCATTTCTGACATAACAGTGTTGTGATAGATGTGTCGGAGGTGGCAAGGTAGATGAAGAAAGGCTTATCCCTCTATGGTGTATGCATAGTTGGGAGGTGCAAAAGCTCTTTCTTCAAGTCATCAAAGGCTTGTTGACATTGAGTTATCCATTCAAAGTTAACCCCTTTCTTTAGAATATGTTGCATGGGGTGTAACTTGTTAGTTAACTTTGCTATAAACCTTTAGATGAATTGTACCCTACCTTGCAAACCACGCAATTCCTTAAGGTTCGTAGGAGGTGCCATGTTGACGATGATCTTAACTTTGTTAGGGTCCACCCGTATTCTGTCCTCCGATACTACAAACCCTAACATGCGTCCAATTTTCACCCCAAAGATACACTTCTTAGGATTAAGGTGCAAATCATGCATTTGACAACACTTAACGATACCCCTTGATCACGTGGGTGATCAGCAGCCTCCTTGGATTTGACTGCTATATCATCCACGTAGTCGTTTAGCGTTTCTAAGATGTAGTCACTGAAGATGTAAGTCATGGCTCGCTGGTAGGTTGGTCCAGCATTATTGAGCCCAAAAGGTATCATGGTGTAACAAAAGGTACCCCATGGGGTCATGAAGGTTGTTGTTAACTGATGCTCTGGGTTAATGTGAATTTGGTTGTAGCCGGAGAAACCATCCATGAAGGATAATAGAGCATGACCAGCTGTAGTGTCAATGAGTTGATCAATGCTCAGAAGTGGGAAATTTTCTTTGATCGTTTCCTTATTTAGATCCTAGAATTTTATACAAATTCGTGTTTCTCAAGTTTTCTTAGAAACCACAACGATGTTGGATACCCATTCTGAGTAATCAACTGCATGGATGAAACTAGCTTGGTATAGCTTGGTGATTTCATCTCTTATGGCTAGTGCAATTTCTGGTTTAACCTTACGAGCCTTCTGCTTGACTGCCTTCATGCTCAGGTCTAGGACGATGTTGTGCTATATCAGCCTCGGATTTAAACCCAGCATGTCACTGTATGGCCATACGAAAACTTTAATGTTGTTTTGCAAAATCTTGGCTACATCTTCATGCATCTGCACATCTAGGAGGGAGCTAAGTTTTAACATTTTTACTTTCTCCTTGGACGTGGTCATAGGTGTCTTGATGAGAGGGTCCTTAGTTACATCCCTGACCTCTAAATCTAGGGTTCAGACCAGATGCTCGGGCCAGTCTGGGGATGTTTCTAAGGACGCTATGGTACTAACTGTGGTTGATTCCCAGTCGATTACGTCTGGGTTCAATTGTCTTACGAGCTTGCCATGTGGACCTGCTAAAGCTAAAGGCGTGGTGAGATCGTGATGGATTTCCATTTTTTTCTCAACCTGCCAAAATGAAATAAGAGTCTATTTTGGAGGCATCTATTCATAGTAATTGTGTATAGTGAATACTTGCAAAGAAGCGATAATGTGTAAGTATGATATAAAGATTAAAATGCAAAATTGCCAATGTACAAATGTGAAGCTGCTAGTTTAGTATCATTTCGGATTGCCTAGACGTAAAACACAAAACCACTAGTACATAAAATGGAAAGTTACTGGTATAAAAGTGCAAAAATATTAAGGCGAAAATGTGAAATTGCTAGTTTAGTGTCATTGCAGATTGCGAATGTGTGGAAGATCGAGACTGCTAGTTTAAGGTCTTTTTGGACTGCTAAAGTCGCCACTATGATAAGATTACTAGTTTAAGGTCTTTTCGGACTGCTAAAGTCGCAACTACGCTAAGATTGCTAGTTTAAGGTCTTTCAGGACTGCTAAAGTCGTAGCTACGCTAAGATTGCTAGTTTAAGGTCTTTCCGGACCGCTAACTGAAAAAAGAAAAAAATATATTTTTTTATTTTTTGGGAAAGCAAACGGTTGGCTTGAAGCGTGCCAAGATCTTTCACCCAGATCTGCCCATTTTAATTGCCAACAGTGCTACAATGTCGTGGCAGGCATGCTACGTTGCACGGTAAACCCCGCATTAAATAGAGAGAGAGAATGGCAAGTTTCCCTTTTTTACCATTACAGCCATAAATAGGGATTAAACCCTGGTAAACTTTTCATTTTTACCATAAGATCGCAAAGCCCACATTCAGAGCACAAAGCGATTTTGGAGCGTAGAGTGATTGTGCTAACAAAGAGCAAGGCGGTTTTTGCATAGCAACGAGGAAAAGTTTGCAAGTAGGACGATGGCTCCAAAGAAAGAACACACTCACTTGGCCCTCGCAAAGGTTGAGGAGGTAAAGGAAATCCTAGGATGTGTGACACAAGCACGTGTCATGGTGCAGGAGGACACACCGTTGACCCAGTAGGCTGCTATGCCCCCTCTATTTTTTCGTGCTTCTATTATCATTTTTATTTTTTGCTTTCATTCTTGTAATTTAGTTTCAATTATCTGTGTTTTTTGTCATCACGTTGTCATTGTTTTGGCCTTTACATCATCACTATTGCTGTTTCGGCCGCGGCGGATGCACAAACGGTATGCTAACGTTGCATGTAAGGTCACCTAAACCGCCATCGCTACGGTTGTCATAACCGTGGGGGTTTGGACAGTTTATGTTTCTTGGCTTTCGAATGGCATAATGTAGGACCCTCAAGAGGGTTTGGCCATGCATGATGTGGCAATGAGACACATGTTTTGTCAGGGCATAATGTCAATTGCTTTTGTTAAGGTTAATCATTCTATTGCTATGCTATTCCTTTCATGTTTTTTTCTACTGTATGTATAGGTTCGCTAAAATGCTAATTCTTACTACGCTAGTTCTTTCTACGCTACGTGTGTATTCTGCTCGGTCATGGTGCTAACATTTGTCATTGTGTTGTGTAGGATAGCACTAAAGCCAATTATAATTATCTTAGAAATTGTAGGGGTCCTGTGCTACTTGAAAAAACTGGTGGCCCATGTTCCTCCTCCTCACACACGTGTGGGAGATTAGGTGGTCTAGTTCAGGGTAGGAGCACAATACCTCCTCCAACACTTCAGTGTGATCATTTGGTAACACTTAGAAGAGGAGGTAGCGACCATCATACTAGAAACCCTGTTGCCTGGGGTAACCCGGGGTATTCTGAGGTATTTGAAGGATGAGGTAGTCAGTAGCAGGCAGGGAGAAGATTCCAGTCAGCACCCCTAAGTTTTGAGGTGTTTGGCTTGGATTTGGGATATGCTTGAGTACAGCTGCTACCATCCCTACAACACATTGTTTGTTGCACGTCATATGGGAACATGCTTACAAAACCCACCAGGAACCATCTACCATGCTGGGGGGTGAGTTTTGTACCCACGTTCTGTTGCATTGTGTGAAATTTTCTACACTAGCCAAATGTTAACGCTATATTTTTGTTACCAAGTTTTATATCAACGCGAAAGGGCTTCATGGCGATATGGATGCGTTGGCCACAATTGAGATGCCTTGCGGGAATTCTCTTCTACTGAGAATATCCATGCAGGTGTAATACGTCAATGTGGGGGTGAATACCACACCTATCCAAACCAATATCCCAATCTCTATGGCAGATGCAAGGAGTTTGGTTGGTTGGATAAGGGATGGGCACCCTTCAAGCCGATCCCCATGGAAGACGTTTTGGACCCTCTCCCACAATTCCCGTTACTGTATAAACCTGGTGAGCTAAGCAGTAGGTATAACATGCTGGAGTGTTTTGCCATTTTTTTATGTTTTTATGCTAACCGTTTCTATGCAAACTGTTGTAGGGGCAAAGAAGTCCTAGGAGGTGACGGTGATAACTGCCAGGAACCAAGAGGCAAACATCCACCTCAAGTACGGAGAAATAGATGCAAGCCAACGTTGGATATACAATGAGGCCTTGGAATCCCTGGTCAAGAATCTCCAAGACACTAGGCTTATGTATTTGTTCCTGACCCCGAACCTAAGCTTTCCTATCGCTGAGATGCTCTCCCTGGTGGACTCCTTTTTTGACAAGGTAGACCGCTTCCGCACATGCATACATGGTGTGCGGGTGGTCATTGAAATCAATGACTAGCTATTCATGGACCTTTTCAGTGTCCCTACCGATGGCATCCTCATAGGGTCAAATTTCAAGAAGGAGTTAAACCTTTAGAAGGATGACATCGTGGAGTGGATAGGGATTGCCAAAGAGTGGAAGGGGATTCCTATAGAGAAGGTTAGGGCAGGACCTGCCAGAGAAGTTTATCCTATCTTCCGTTCTCGTGCTTTTCATCAGCTACTTTCCCAAGGGAAGGTCCTTGGGATTGAGTAGGCTTGGGTAATGTATGAGATCATGGAAGAGGGGGCTTGCTACAACTGGGCCAGGTTTCTGCGTAAAGGCTTGCAGACCAAAATCTTGGGGCTCCATAAGAAGTCAGAGTCCCGTTTCAATATACATTATGCCTTTTACATAGCCTATCTACGGCATTTCGCAAAGTTTCTGGTGGTCCACAAGAATGGGGCCTGGGTATTGCAGACTCGCAACCAGATTTCCAAACCGTGGATCTGCTAGATGCTTCGAACCACCCCAGCCCCAAGATCCCCCAAAAATAATTGGGGAGTCATTCTTTGTAACGACTAAGGATCGGGTGGTTCGCAACTTTTGTGGCTAAGATAGCATAGGGGAGGTGCCCCCTGCTTCCTCTAGTAGTGTATCACAGGGAAAACGTCTCATTACCGAAATAGTGGCCACCAAGTTGCAGTGAAAGAGGCCTGCTCGAACTAAGGAGACCCTTCGCACAAAGGAAGATGAGGGGTAGAGACTGCTGTTTAAACTACAGAGGACGTAACCCCCCATTCGTAAATGCTTTTGTTCATGTCTATTTCTTCGCCTAATTTGTTAATGCTTGCTACGCTATGCTACGCTAGACAGCGTAGCATAGTGTAGCATCTACTTTAAGCTAACCTATTTTGAGCTAATGCAAACATGTTTCTTGGCTGCCAGAGGAAGAAGAGGAAGAAGAAGAAGAAGGCGACGAATAGGTGTCGGTCCCTAAGATGGGGGTGATGAATAAAGACACGGAGGCCCTAGTCTGAAAAGAAAGGACCCCAGTCAAGAGGGAAGGAACTCGTACCGCCAAGGCAGGGGCTCTTGTTATTAGGCAGAATCCTCTTATTAATGAGGAGGACATTTTTGGAGACGAAGAGGAGTCTCCCGTGAATAAAGAGGATGTTGGTGCCTCAAAAGGAAAAGCACCAGTAAATAAAGGAGAAGCCTACATTGACCCAGAAGGGACTTCTGCCAAGGATGCCACCATCACTTTGAATGAAAAGGGAGGTGAACTACAATTAGACGCTAGTGAGTTTAATGATATATCCACTTTGTCATAGTCCATTTCGATCATTACTGACATGTTTAGTTGTATGAAAAACACCACTATTAATATTGCAAGACCTCCTCTAATTCGTGTGGAACCATGGGCCAAGACCCCTAATAAGTTTTCGTTTATGGAGGGGATCATCGATGACATGATCGACCATCTTCAGCAAGTCGACCCTAAAGTGGGTAAGTAGTAGTGCTAAGTGCTCTCATGTTGCTACACTAGAGTTCTTGTTAACCTTGCTAGAGTTCTCGTTAACCTTGCTACGCTAATGCAACTGATATGCTCTTTATGTTGTGATAGCCTCTCAACTAAAATAGAACCCGACACAGCCTTTGGAAGTCGGTGTCGTGCATGTATTCCCACCTAAAGTGACCGAGGTATCTCGTCGCGCATACGACGAGGCTTACAAATGCGCTTTGCACTCAGCACGCTCATTATGGGAGTCTAAGCGCATCAATGAGGACCTGTGGAAATGGGTCTAGAAGGCTAAGAAGGAGAAGGCCGACCTGAGCGCTGAGGTGGAAGATCTCAAATTGAGAAACGAATTCCTCATAGCCCTTGATACTAATGATGAGAACTTGCACATGGCTGTGATAGATTATGCTAGATTTTGGACAGTCGTGCATCAGAACAATGAAGCAACCTGCAAAATATTAGAACAACGAATGCAAATGGACTTGTTGGCCTAGAAGAGTCAGGACTGGAAAGATTTTAGTGCTAGGGTTTACGAATGGGGGTAGGCCCAGAAAAACCACAAACACATGTATAAACTGGAACATGCCACCTATTGTAAACTATACAGGGACATTGCTATGGAGGCGTTTACCTATAAGGCATTCGTAAATGCCATTGGAATTTCTGAGGTCTATGACAAGTTCAAAGAGTAGGTAAAGGTCACCGAATCTTCTGAATGGGAAGTGGACCTTCCCATAGGAGAGACCGCAACCACCTCCTTTTCTCTGGGGCCACCAAGATGGACAATCATCGAAAAGGAGAAAGCTACTGTAGACACTAAACCAAGCAATAGGCGTTGGGTGGATATGATAGTAGAGGAGGTCTGGCATCGCCTCGGGCTCGGTTTAGACCAAATACCCTTTGAGATGGATGCAGGTCCATCTCAGGTCGATCGCTTTCTACTGTGTTAATGCTCATGCTATGTTGTAGCTTGCATGTGTTGCCCTAGCTAACTACTTCATTTCTACGATGTAGGTTCAAGATGAGGGCGTAGGGCCCATAGAGGGTAGTAATGAAGGGACAACAGAGGAAAATGTAGGGGAAGGTGATGTAGAAGCGAATGACGAAGATGATGCAGATAGAGATAACCCATGATAGCATGGGATTTTTTTTGGAATTTTGGATTTTTGGAAAATTTTTGCAAACATTGTCTAAAAGAAAAAAGTTTTGAATAAAGAGGAGAATTTCGGAAAAGAAATCGATTCTACGCTAACTGATGCATTGTTTACATGCTAAGTTTTATGTAAAATATTCATGCTTTTATGTGCTAGTTTTAGGCCATTTCGGACCCCTGCTAGTTTTAGGCCATTTCGGGCCATGGACTAGTTTTTGGCCATTGCGGGCCATTGCTAGTTTTGGGCCGTTTCAGGTCATAATGTAGCATAGTTTTAGGCCATTTTGGGCCATGGGGTGATGGTATAGTTTTAGGCCATTTCGGGCCATGCATAGTTTTAGGGTCGGTCCATTGCTAGTTTTAGGCCATTTCAGGCCATAGTGTAGCATAGTTTTAGGCCATTTTGGGCCGTAGCATAGCATAGTTTTAGGCCATTTCGGGCCATAGAGGAACATAGTTTAAGGCCATTTCGGGCCATTGCTAGTTTTAGGCCATTTTAGGCCATAGCATAGCATAGTTTTAGGCCATTTCAGGTCATAGCATAGCATAGTTTTAGGTCATTTCAGGCCATAGTGTAGCATAGTTTTAGGCCATTTCAGGCCGTGGCTAGTTTTAGGTCATTTCGGGCCATGGGGAAACATAGTTTTAGGTCATTTTGGGCCATAGAGGAACATAGTTTTAGGCCATTTCAGGCCATAGGGAGGCATGCCAAAGAGATGATATGTTAACAATTTGGAGAACGACTAACTGGTACTAATGCGAGTGTAAAGCAAAAAAGCGGTGAATGTACAAGGGATGGCAACTAAGCAGGAAGTAGCAGGGTTGCTACGCTATGTGTAGCTGCTTCTTGACCCATTGTGAATTGAGTGGAACGTAAGGCCGAGGCACTTTGCTAGGGCCTTTGTTTACATCATTGTCCCTCGCTTGGAAGGGCAACTCAGCCCACACACTTTTGTTTTGGAAACCGGTTTGCTGAGCTGATTCCCCCACTAGATAGTTAGTGAGTACTGCGACAGGTGCTTCATTATCGGGGGTTATAACCTCTAAGCCCTATCCCATGTCCACGTTATTGATTGCTTGCACTGTCATCTCGTTGCCATGGATCACCACCTCCTTGCCTGCGTATGGTAAGTGGATCTCCTAATGAATGGATGAAGAGACAACCCTAAGTTGTGCTAACCATGATCTCCCCAAGATCAAGTTAAACCTGAGCATCTCCTTGACCACGATGAACGTTGCGTTCGTGGGGAACTAATCCCCTGCCACGAAGTCTATGTGGACCATGCCCTTCACCACGACCTGTGCCCCATTGAATGACCTCAAGCACGATGTCATTGTGGGTTTGATCTGATCGACCAAGCCTAACTTGTCCACAATAGGGAAGGGAATGACATTTGTGGCAGCCCCATCATCAACGTGTACCCTTCGGATCCAGTGTTGGCCAACCTGAATTGTGATGAATAGGAGTGTTGTAGTCACCTGGCCCCTTTCTGGATCTTCCCTAATGGAGTCATCGTAGAAAGTTAGGTGAGACGGTTCTGGCTCTACAAGCGCAGAGGGAAGCATGATCAAATGAATTTCTTCCTCTTCCGCTGGCATGTCTTCGTTGACTAGAATCACTGTCAACATGCGGATCAGAGGCTCACGGTGTGGGACGGACGTCATGATTAGGTCGTACAAGCTCAATGTAGTGTTCTTTTGTTTTAGAGCTTCCTTGACCTACGTGAAGGCATCCAAGAGGTCCCAGAATATGGATTTCCCGAGGAGGGGTAGTTTTAGATCTGGGTTCAGACCCTTTTTGGTGGGGTGGCACGGACTGTGTGGTTATAGCAACGTCCCTCTTTGGTGATGCAGGCATAGATGCAAGGGGTGGAGACGTAGGATTGGAAACACCTAGGGTGGAACTTCTCCTCGACATCTCGCCTACGAAATGCACTTCCCATTTTTTAGGATGAGAAGGTTGTTCAGCTATCTTGCGCGGGATGAGGGTTGTTGAAGGAGTCAGCCCCCTGATGACAAACGGAGCTAACGGTGTTAACAGGTGGGGTGACATGGTTTTGCTAATAGGTGGAGTGGGGGTGGATGCCCGGGGAGGGACTCTTAGAACAAATGGATATTGCAAGCTTCAGCCAGCCGCTGGTGATGCTGGTGCGCTACGCTGAGGCACACGAATCACGAACGGCTGCTGGGCATGGAGGCGGCCAAGATAACCGACGTTGTTGGCATTGAAGGGGGTCCGTGTAAACATGTAGAGATTCATTCTCAGGATGTATTGGATTTCTTTCATCCAACACCAGTTTCCCCTGATCAATCATCCTTTGCATGTCATCCTTCAACACCAGACAGTAATCTGTGTTGTGACCACATTGTTGGTGGTAGTCACAAAACCTATCTAGCCTGAAACCCTTAGGAACTAGGGGCTCATTGGGCAAGGCCAAATAGGGGTTCCTAAGGAGCTCGCAGTAGCGCTGATGTCTCCTAATTCCCTCCTCTAACATTTGCTTGTGTTGGATGTGCCCCACTGCCAGTAGATGCTTTAGAAGTTCTGAAGGCTTGACAGATAGTGGGGTATACTTTGAACGATCTTTACAATCAAAGTACGATTTGGGTTGCACAGATGTCTTGGGTGCAGGTACGGGAGGTTGCAGCACATTGCCCTGCTTGGGTGCATGATTAGTTGCGGGTGTGGCTAGTTTTTTGTTGTTCTTGTTACCGTTGTTATTAGGTTTGGGCTTGGCCTCAGTTGCCACAGTGGCCATTGTGGCTATTGGGGCCTTATCCTTGTCCTTCTTTGTGAAGGTGTTTTTATAGGCAATATAGGCCAGGTCTTTACTCACCTTGGCTGCATCCTGTATACTCTTAGTTTGGGCGAAGGCCTAACTAAGAGTGCGAGGAGCGAGGTAGTATAGCTTAGACTTGATGAAGTCATTCACTGCACCCTTAAAGACGGCCAGCAAATGGGCCTCCACGATGGGCTCGTGGATTTCATTAAGGGTTGCACTCCAATGCTGGATGAACTTTTGGACCAGTTCCAGAGGATCCTACTTCATGCATATCAACTGATCCAACATGATTTCCACCTTCAATTTATACTTGAAATGCGTCACGAATTGGGTCAAAAGCTCCTCTAGGGTTGAAATAGATGAGCGTGGAAATGCACGGTACCAATCCAAGGCCTTTTTGGCCAGAGACATGGCAAAGACACGAATAATCATGTGTGGCCATTACTGTATTAGGAGAGACTCAGACCTAAAGGTAACAAGATGTGAATTGGGATCCCCCTCTCCATTGTACTTCGTGAAGTGGGGGAGGGACATCCTTGGGGGTAACGTTAGTGCGGGGATTACATGGCTGATGGGATCGTCCTGGTAAAAGTCCATGACTTGTACCGTGTCAGACTTGACAGCTTTGAGGTATTTTATTTTCTCGGTAAGGATCTAGATAAGCTAGAATGCTTGATCCAGACCCTGCGATGATGCGGAGGGTTGGGGAACTACCGAGGTAGCTCCCATCTGTGGAATGGAGGGGGTGGCAACGTGAACCATTGGCAGTACCATCGGGGTGGCCCCTGTGAATAGTGGTGGCTGCGCTGTCCACCACTCAGTAGGTGGCGCTGTTGAAGCAGTAGTCGTCGGTTGCACCACGGAATGGATGGCTTGTGTGTGAGGTGGAAAAGACCATATTCCTGTGCCAGGTTATACCATCTGCAGGGTTTGTTAGGCCTGGTGGGGAACGTGGTGAGACATCTGCGATGGTAGTGTAGTAGGGGGAGTAGTGAATGGGATCCACCATGTGGATGGGCCTGGGCTTGTCGCTGATGATGGGACATGTGTGAATGTAGGAATGGAAGCGGATGCTACATGCGACTGTGAGGTAGGTACGGTGTGAATATGTGGTAGGGTAGCTGTGATTGGCATGTGATGCGCTACAAGAATGGATTGATGAATGGTTTGTGGAGGAATAGTGGATGCAAAAGAAATAGGGGAATAAGGGCATTGATACGCTGGGAAGATGACATGGCTACCCATTGCAGTTGTAATTGTAGGTTGCGGAAGTGTGGGCGTGATCACAAAGGGAGCGATGACAGACAACGGGTTGGTCCAGAAAGACTAGGTAGGAGGAATGGTAACGGGGTTAGTTTGACCTCCCCCGTCATATTGAGAATCAAGCTCCTCTTGTCCATCCTAGAAGGTCTCTTCGTGGTTGGACGTTGTGTCCTGATACTCCCTAAGCCTAGCCAACTGAATCAGCTGGTCTAGAAGCCATTAGTCCGTCTATGTCAAAGGGATGGAACCGCCAGGAGTGGGAACAAATTCCTTCCCATTGCAGTAAGCGAACTTGAAGATACGTTTGTCTTCAAATTCTTGCACATCCAAGAGTAGGTTTGGCTACACCTTTGCACAGAGAAAGTTATAGCACTCATGTTGCTAGGCCAAGCCCTCAGGTCCTCAATTCTAGGTCCTGAGGGATCAACGTGTTTCCAACACCGGGTCATGCGGTTGTTCGGCACCTATGATGAATTGAACCATGATGGGAACCCCAACGTTAAAGGTGTTAGCAACGGTGCTCGAAGAAGCCATTGTTACAAAGCTAAACAGTTCCGCAAACTAGAAAAGCAAGGAAATCGGAAAGCAATCAAAGAGGCTTTATGTCTTGCTAGATTCCAAAGGAATCATTGGAGTGACTGATCTGTACCACACGATGCGTAAACAATCGCAAAAGGGTGTCACGTTTACACTAGTGCTCGATAGGGTACAGAACGTGTGCAAGACTACCGTAAAAACGAGTGAGTGAAACAGTGATCTGAGGCTTTATGTCTTGTAGGATTCTGGAGTAATTGTCGAAGTGACTGATCTACACTGCACGATACATATCAAGGTGTCAATTTTACACTAACGCGTATCAAGGTGCAGAACGCTTATAGGGCTACCGTAAAACACGGAAAGAGCACCAAAGGCCCTCCTTCTAGTGCCAGAAAACTATAGCGACCAAAAACGTCGGTGGCTGGAAAACACTGAGAGGTCGTCGGTCGTGACAGTCTTAACCCCAGATCCACGTGAGGGCCGTGCTAGATAAAATGGAAACAGGGCACCTTGAACGGTCTGGTCGATCAGACAAGGACTTAGTCAGTGTTAATATAACCTTTTGCAAATGAATAATTTGAAAGCGGGATTTATAGCATAAAGTAATCTTTAAACGCAAAACAGGCAAAAAATGATATAGAATGCAGTGATAAATAAGCAAACAAAGTAAAATGCAGTAGGAAAATGCACCACTTTAAGAACGTGACTTCACTCTGTCAAGCTGGATACAATTGGTTGCACGGCGTTGAGGCGCATAGGGATCTCAAGAGTAACCAAGACATTTAGAGTAAGACAGCTGTATGCTTGAACATGGACTCAAGAGTCAACAATGCAAAATGCTATGAGGATAGCATGAAAGAGCAAAATAGAATGCCAAAACGAGAGTGCCAACTGTTTACAATGTCAAACAAGATGGTTACAATGCTCAGGATTACAATGGTAACTTTTTGCTTGGTAGTCAACCAATTCACCAACCAGCTGACCAGCCGACCTCTTGAGCGTTGCTCATTGGGGTATTTATAAGGCCAAGGGCACACGAAAGGTGTGGTTTGGACACCACATGTCCTAGGCCCGTGTTGACTTGTCTATGCTGCATGGACATGTATGACCGTTTGACAAGCCTGCCATGCTGTAATTACGAGTCTTCCATGTCGTAATTGTGAGCTTGCCATGCTGTAATTACGCTGTCGAAACTTGGAGATGTGTGCCAACGGTGCAAACAGGTGAAGTGCATTGATGTAGCGTAACTTCTTGCTACGTTGCGCTGTGCTTTGTAGCGTAGCATGTTGGCATAGCGTAGCATCTTGCTACGCTATACAACGTAGCATAGCGTAGCCACCAATTCAAGGAAAAAACTTGTGTTGCATCCTGTTGCATGTGTCGGAAACTTTTGAAGTGCTCCTACTGCCTTTTGCATACTTGCTACACTACGTAGCGTAACATAGCATACCAGCTGGCCTTAGTCAAGAAAACGTCGCCAATCTGCGAACTTTGCTTTTTGCACTGCGAAACTTGCAAACATGCTGATCCTGCCTTTTGAGATACCTTTCATTGCTCCAGTAGAGTTGCTATGCTGTGCTACGGTACGTAGTGTAGCATAGCATAGCAACCACCATGGCCTGCTTTTTGTTGAGTTTGTTGTTTTCTGGTGAAGGAGCCATTGCTGAAGAACTTGGAGCTGAGCGAAGCAACTATTTTCGAAGGTCAGAGGCACTAACTTAATGTAATTGAAAATTGCTAAGTAGGTCAAGCCTTCTTGTTTTGCTCTCGCTACGTTGTGCTACGCTGCATCTTGTCTTGCAACCATTTACGGTTGACTGTTTGAACAACTATCTCCGAAGTCTGCTATGCTATATAGCGTAGCGTAGCATAGCAAACTCCTTGACTAGAAAACTTGCCAAATTGTTTTGTGCATTTTGAGCATCGTCGACAACTCTCCGCATCGCTTCTGTGTAGGCTGTCAACCAGACGAATTGCCCAATTAGAAAATTTGCCAAACTGTACAGCCTAAACTCGAAACATCCATTTCTTGCCGAAGTGACATGACGCTGCCTGAATTGCGATGGCCTGGTGGAGCAAGATGCCCTGAAAATTTAGGGTGTTTCAGTAATTGGATGCATGCACTGACACCATTGGATAGAAATTTCATGGATGCCTTTGATAACGACTACTATGAGAACCTATTCAATGATAGTGGCTTGTTGCAGTCGAATCAAATTTTCTACTCGGACGAAGATGTGAGCGCTGACCTGAAATCACTGGTCGAAATTTATGACAAAAACCACTATAATGTTTTTTAGATATTCAATGATTCCATGATCAACATGGCAAATATCTCGCCTCTAAACGTTTCGGAGGTTCAAATTTACAAAAATTAACACCTCGTAATTGATTCTTAGATATTCCAAATATCATGGAGTTACTACTAACTGCTGCATATATATCCATCTATTTTAAATATTTGTTAGTACGAATAATAAGCGGTACTTTTTTAGTACAAGTAAATTACTATGTTGAATAAGAAGTTCGTGTAGTCTCCTATGAAGATGGTGGGGAAAAGTTGGATGGTAACCCCTGGTGTTACAGGATGAAATACAAAGACCAAGAGGATGTATTTTACAGGTATTTTTTTTTTCTATACAATATGTTATGAAAATTAAGGTTGTTCTTGCATTATTGGTTTATTACGCGAATCCATTGCATTTCAGAGGATGTGTTTTACCGATATTATATTTTCCTATATAATATTTTACAGATATTATATTTTCCTGTATAATATGTTATGAAAATTAAGGTTGTTTTTTATTATTGGTTTATTTGCGTTTCAAGTCCGTTTGAAGTAATTCTGATGGCCATTGCCTTGCTTCTGCACAATGCCTGTTGTAGACTAAATTATATTGAATGGTCTTATTTAGTAAAATGTTATAAATAAGTACTTTATCATTAATTAAAGTGATGTAACTATATTAATTTATGCTTTTGAATAAGCAAAAAAAATAAAGGGATGAATTTTTGCATTCTTCTTGGGTCAATCAGATACACCTATTTCTATTATAGTTATCTGAAATTTTCTAGATTACACTAATCATATTCACCAATCAAATGTTTTATTAATGTATTATGTTGGTTATATGTGTTAAAGTGTATCTATAATCAAATTATTTTGGATTCCAATGCTCATCCTCTGAATAATATATACCTTGTTAATTAAAATTTATAATTTAAATTTAAAATAGTAAAAATAAAACTAACTTTATGAATTATGTTAGTAACCAAGGAGTTAGTAAATAAACAATGCATATCCATATTTACTTATATTATGGTTATTATTATTAATAGATATTTATATTTTTTTATATTGTTCTGTTTTTTTTTAAACTAAAAACTTGCATAGTACACGTCTGAACTTGTTTATAAAAGAAGTGAAGCGTGGGAAAATGAGTTTTTGGAGCCCTTCGGTTGCTTTGAATGTTTGCTCACATCGACTACCATCTTTTTGGGATTCTTCAGTAATAAACATTAGACATTGATGTGAATAGAAAACTAATAATTAAATTGCTTTATGACATGCTATGTCCACCAATAATTCGATTCCAAAGCTCTATCAAGTTCTGGAATGAAAATAAGAGCATGGGAAACCAACATTTCAGAGAAAGCATCCCACGATTAAATGTAGGGAAGAATTTTCAAATCACGAGCTGTTCACACCAAAAAATGACAGAAGAAACTAAATGGTGCATCAAGGAAGCGTTCAAATAACGGCAGTCCCCAAAACAAGTCAAGCTCAGCAGAGAAACATCAAAACCAGTTGTGGAAATTCGAATTATGCAACGGGGTTGCCTTTAGAATCATAAAATCTGAACTGCTATTTTGAAAATGAGAGGTTTTGCAGGAATATATTTAGGGCGAGAATGCTTCAAAATGGGTTATCTGTGTGGGAGACCAAGATAACATGAAAAACCAATGCTTGGAAAATTAGGATCGAGTTACAGTGCTGCTGCAAGAAAGGCAGCAAATATAAAAGCAGAACAGAGGCGAAATTGCAAGCTAACAAAGCAAAGAATCCCTTACCTTTTAACCTGAGAAACACCAGACACAGGCCCAGTTACAGAAACGGTTAAATGCGACGAAATAAATCTTGATACGCTATCTGATACCCACCAATGGCTTGTTGTGGGTTTCCTGCATTTCTTAATCCCCACACTTGCCGATTCATGCAACTGCTTTTTACCTTCACAAATGGCCACCAATGACTCCCTGAGATTTGTTGATGCTATTGGTGGTGGCGAGTAGGGCATGGACATGACGGTGCAGAGGGAAGAGAGCAGCGCCGCGAAGGCAGCAGAAGATGGCGATCGTTACGTTAGTAACAACGGGAGAAGCATTGGTGTGGTGTGGTTTGGTAATGGTAGTAGTCTAGATTTGATTTTAGTCTGATTTTCTTTTTGTTTTGTTATGTGCTGTTAACAGTCACTTAGAACTTAAGGTTTTGTGATGGAAGGATAAGGGCAATGTTGGCGCCAAACAACAAGCCCCCAACCAAATCAACAAAGAAAACATCAAGCATTCCACCAATACATTTATTATAATCATGATTATAATCTAAATATATATTATTTTATAAATAGATATACATAGTAATTATAATTATCCTGGGATAAAATGTGAACCTAATATTACATGTCATTAGAAACATACCTAAATAAGTTAATTCAAGGTTTTAAGGATTTTATTGAGGAACATAAATAGACCAAGGTACCATCTTGCAACCCTTCAATATATACGTCAACAAATTTAATCATGAGATCCTTGGTGATTTAGCCAAAAGAATCAAACCAATTATTATTATTATTATTATTATGTTAAAGAAAAGGGAGGAACTCTAGCTATGTGTCATCGTTGTGAACTCAAAGAGTAATCACTACAAATCATGGTTGAGTCATCAAAAAGAATGAACTTCACATTTCAACAATGGATTGTTAGCTCAATTCTATCTATCACATCGTGAATTCCTCACATTGAGTTATCTCATCAAAATTTGGGATGGGTCATCAAACCATGGAAATAACTCAAAATTATATATGTCATTTTAAACAAATGCAACCCAAAGGACAATTCCATGGCATCAAGTCAACTTTAAAGATAGCATCATAAAACAACATATAGGTAATGAGTAACTTAATAAGATATGATCCTTATGACTTAGCCTCAAGGAATTCTTTTCTAAATTTATTTAATGAAGAAAGAAAGAATTACAAAGATTTCCATAATCTATATTATAACCTTAATAAAATACTAAGTCTTGAATCCAAACATCTATTAGGTTTACTTCTAAGGCATGTACCTATATGAATATGAACATAAAGCTATATGTTGTGTATGATACTACAATAAAATATGATATAAATACAATAATATTAAATGCATTTTTTAAACTATGTATGATATCTAATGTTGTCAATATGGATATATATATATATATATATTCATAACTATAATTTATTAAATTTAATCTACTAGGTGTCCATGTGGACACCAGTATAAAAATGTTGAAAATGGAACACATTGAAGTTTCTAGTGAATTTGTTGCCTTGAAGATTAGCTATCTTGTAAACACTGGGGGCTATAACTTTCATGACTTGGTATGGACCTAACCAAATTGGTGAAAACTTAGTTTGAGGAACTTTTGCCCAGAATATCTATCTCTTTTCAAGACTAGATCACCTATTTGAAAGGATTTAGTGACGAACTTTTTATCAAACTATCTTTTAATAATGGTTTGATGATTTGATAGGTTTTCCACTGCCTTTAAATGTTTAAGTTCCACATCCAAAAGATCATAAGATCTAGCAATGAGGCTGTCATCGGGATTTAGGTAATCTAGGAAGAACTCATAAGTAAGGATTTGCAAGTTGATCGGTAATATAGGTTTTTGACCATAAACTAGCTCATAAGGAATGGTCTTCAAAGATTCTTTGTAACAAATGTGATTTGCCCATACAACCCATTTTACTTTTTCATGTCAAGATTTTGGGTTATCATTAATAATCTTTTTAACTCCACCTAGAAGATTTTGCTAACACATGCCAATCTTTGTGTTGTAGTATGTCAATTTCATTGTCTATTTGAACTTCCCTAGCAATAACATTGTGTGAAACTTCATTGATAAGGATTGAGTCATTTGAATAACTATGTGAAGCTTCAAGAATTTGATCGTAAAACTTCCCTTGACTAATGAGAAAATGAGTAATTTGATGGTCATCATCAAACACTTGTAAAGATAGCATATTATTAGGGATGGAGTAACAATCAACCTTTTCCATGATGATTTTAGAATCCTAGGCTTCATAAGAAAATGGAAGATCAAGAACACAAGTAGCTTGTGCTAAAGCATAAGGAATGTGGTTTTCATCTTTACAGACATGTTCTAATGTGATAAGATCAAATTCCTTGAATAATCCAAATACATAGGTCTTGTATGCTTTCATTAAAGGATACTTATCTTCATAAATGTTATTAATTTTATTTACAATGAGTTGTGAATCATTGTAAATTTTTAACTTTGAAAGTTTAAAATAAATAGCATACTTTAGTCCATGGATTAAAGCTTCATATTCAGCCATGTTGTTTGTAATGGGCTTTGGAAAATGAATGGCTTTAAGCTTTGGAGCTTCCCTAGGTGGAATTAACGTAATTCCAGCATTGCATCCTCATTTTGATGAGGCTCCATCAATCCTAAGTATCCATGTATCCAAGTTATTGAAATTCAAAAAGCAAGTTCTTTGATCAATATAAGCATTGTCATCATCATAAGTTGGATTATCATCTAAGGATTGAATAGTGAGGATTTCATTAATATCATTGTCTTTACTAATTGGTGGGGAATTACCAAATAGGAAATTCTTTCCATCATGCTAGTGGAAAGGTAGTGTGTCAATGTAAAGTTCAAAAAGTTCCATGTAAGTTTGGTAATAGGATGTGGCATGAGTGTGCATATAGGGATTTATGTCAAGTAAGGAGTCATTCATTGCATCTAAATTTTCATCTAGCTTATGATGAAACGTGTTGTTGGGTGATCCTATCAATGTAGGGTTTGCTATGTTGATGTGTACTCGTCAATGTAGCACCCTATCATCGCCTATAAATTTGCACCCACCTGGCACATTTATGGCATCTTTGCATTAGTTGTAGCAAAGCTCTTG
The DNA here is from genome assembly GCA_015680685.1 of Gnetum montanum. NCBI lineage: Eukaryota > Viridiplantae > Streptophyta > Gnetopsida > Gnetales > Gnetaceae > Gnetum > Gnetum montanum. The sequence goes on along the minus strand of MNCI01021382.1, from coordinate 184,161 downwards.
TAATTTTTTCTCTTGAAAGTTAGAATATTTTCTCAGTGCCCATAGTAGGAGTCAAATAAGTGTATGGATCTTTATTTGAGCACTAATGTACTTGAGCACCTCAGTATGAATGACAATAAAGACGAGCTTTTTTTATCAAACCTTATAATAGTTGGAATATATTAATGTTTCCTTATGCATTTATTATCCAGGAAATTTACTTTAATGAATTCTAATTAAGTAATTAATATTGATTAAATAATGAACATAAGTACAACTGCTTCAAGCATATGTTAATGCTTGGTAATCCCAGTAGCACCTTACGCTTGGTAACCCAGTAGCAATGCAACGTGTTTAGGATGTGTACAAAAAGTGGGAACAAATGCTTATGTTAAGATTAGTTAAGTGATAGTTAGCTATTAGATTAACTATATTAATTAAACATTCATTACTTTATTTTTTAGCACTTAGGTGATTGAAATGCTAAAAGATAACATGATAAAAATAAAATGCCTTAGTTACACTTAACCATACATTTGCACCTCATAAGTGGAATTGAGAAGACAATGATCATGATTTGTAGATTCATCTCCTAGACTCAGTGTACTTAGAGAGCTAAAGTCTATAGAATTCGACTAGATTCGTTAGTGAATGCTAGTGATCTGTATGGTTGGGCATAGGGTATGCTACTCATCATTGGTCTGTTGTCGAGGATTTTAGTTAGCTACGTGCACTATCTAGGACTTAGTGGAAATTATTCAACAATGTTGTAATGAATCTTAAATTCGCAATCATTCAAAGTAATAATAATAGTAAAAGCACACTATTTTCTCTCAATCTAAAATGTCTTCTTCTCACAGGGCTGATTCTCCATTACCATTCAAGCATACATCCAATTAGTAAAGACGTGGAGGGTCAAATCAGTAAGTGCCCCAGCAATACAGAGCACTATATACTCATCCTGATGAGTATGTGCTAGACTTCACCTTCATCTTGGATCAAGATGAATAGATATAGTGGAGAGACATGGAGGGCAACAGTGCATTGCTACCTGATCACTTAGTTCCTACGATGTTGCTCCAAACTCTTATGAAGTTGGGCATCCATAGGCTCAATGCTGAATATGTTGTGCAAGACCATGACTATGAGGACTACTATCCCATTGAAGCATAATGTAAGAAATATTAGTAACAAGAGATGTGCTATGAAGCATCAAGGGGGAAATAGTTTAATAATTCCTTATTCTTGTTGGGATAGAAACATGGAGAGGATCCCTTCTCTGGAGGATCTCAATTCACAGACTTTCCTCCCCTTGGCTTTGATGAAGGGGGCTTGAACCAAAATTTACAGTTCACTATAAATAATCTTGGTTCGGGCAAGAACAGATCCCATAACCATGGGGACTCAAAAGATGGGAGTTAAGGCAGGAATGTGGATAGACATAATGATCGTGGCCATGATCAAAGAAGAGGAGGTAGCAGGCACCGTGTTGGTGTTGGCTTTCCTACCTCATTTTCACCTTCAATATCCTCTTCTTTCTCCTCTAGCTCTTACACAAGCCGTAGAGGACATGACCGTTATGGAGGTGATCGATGGGATAGAGATGATCATAAGGCCCACTAGATGAGTAGAGACTTGGGACATGGATAATTAAGGAATGTCTACCACCAAGAAAGAAGGGGTAGCAAATGACATCATGGCCATCATAGAGGCTATGACCATGATGAACCTTTACTCACAACAAGGAACATGTTGAACATTGTAGGGGCCATGAGGATCCTAACAAGGCATGTGAAAGATAGTAGAATCAAGAAGTTGGATATGAACAATATTTCCAAGTTTCAACAAGGATACAACTTAGATGCAAAAAACCATCTTCAAACCTTTCACTATGCTTGTGTTTTACAAAACATCAAAAACAAATGGCAAAAGTTAAAGCTATTTCCAATGATGCTAATTAAATAATTTGAAATTTGATACTGGTCTTTGGAGCTAAAATCAATCCATTGATAGAGTATGATGCTTGAGCTCTTCAATGACAAGTATCATACATACTCCTGAGTGTCCAATCTTAGAAAGAAAATTCAAGGTTGGAAACAAGGAATACATGAACACTTGGATGCAACCATGGGTAAGTATTATTCTCTCTTGTACTGATGCCCTAACCATGGTTATTCTCAAAGGGAGCAGCTCCACCATATCATAGATGAGCTTTGCACAAAAATGAGGAGAACTCTTAGGATTTATGCCCAAGGGAAAGCTTTAGAACTTAGAGCCCATCAGATCCAAAGGCTCATTGAGCAAGTTGTCAAAGAAGAAGGAGAGTTAAGAAAAATAAAAGTGTGGAAGAGTACAACTGGGATCCTTCCATCTGAAAAAGAAAGGTCCACCTCTATAATAATGAGGAGGACGCACCGCTTGATGAAGTGGGGCAGCGAAAGACCTTGCCAATTCAAAACTTTGTTTTCAAAATTTTGGCTAAGGTGGATAAAATGTGAGGCTCTTTGGATGAGAAGTTTCAAACTACACTAAAAATAGCAGAGGAATCCAAGGAGCAAGGTAATGATCATGATCACAAGAGAAGGAAGAAAGTTGAATGTGGCCACCAAAGGGGTAAGGGCAAGGCTACTACAGTAGAGGAGGTTGTGGATTCTAAATTATATGATGATTGTGGATGTGACATCTACTAATACAAACATCCTAAAGGATGTCTGGGGTGTATGCTCTAAATCCTAGATTGGCAAGAAGGCATACACCTAGAAGATTGCCTAATCCTCAAGTTAACCCAAGACAGTTCCACCAACAACAAGCCTACTATTTGATTGGAGCTCCACCACAACCTTATGAGTAGTATCATCAATCCTAGCACTCATAATCATGGAGGATGCCACCACCAGGGTAGTAGTACCCTTACCGATAGCTTGATCTATATGGGTACTATGTTCAACAACCCATTTGTTTGGGTGACTCTTCTAGTCACACTTCATTCTAGCATCACTACTACCCTTCTGAATACTACAGAGCCTAATTTCCAAGAGGTAAATCCCCATGTTCTCATTACCCTTCTCATCCTTTTGCTTATGTCCCTTTTCCCTCAACTCAATTACCACCTACTCCATCAATGCATAATGAAATTCCAGCCTAGTCGTAGCAATGTAATGCCACTAGGGCTATCAACTTACATTTGGCTCCTCAGTTGAGTGGTTTGAAACATAAACCATGAAAAAGACCCTTATTCTAAACCAATTATCCTACAAAGCCCTCATAGACATATGTAGCCAATAATCGTGCTTTTCCCTCATCCTCTACATCTACATCCTTCGAGTCCCCTTCAAACTAAATGTCTTCCAAAGTGCATACCATCATGTTGATCCATGGAGTAATCGATTAAACTAAAGTTGGCCATCTTCCCAAGAAGAGATCTAATCATTGGAGTTCCCTCATTTACCTACAAGTTTTTAGGAATGAGCCTTGTAAGGCTTTTCTAGATTCAAGTTCTAATGTAAATCTGATTTCTCATGAGATGTACAAAGCTTGGAACCTACCTTAACTTAAGAAGAGAAACATTTATCTTGACTTGGCAAACTAGTCCATCACTATTCCTTTGGGATTATTAGAGGACATTATGATCATCATTTGTGGGTGGTCCTATCCTACTGACCTCCTAGTGATCTATGTTGATAATTGCAAAGGGAACTTCCCAATCATCATCGAAAGGGCTTAGTTGAGCACCATTGATGCATGTTTGGGAATTAAAGACCTCTCCTTGGAGATTTTTAAAGAAAATGCATTAGAAAATATAGAGAAGAAGAGAGTTCTGTGCATCACATACAGTGATACAAGGTGCAACTATGTGCAAAAACTATGATCCATAAAAGTACATCCATTACAACATGCAAACAATATGTAGATGTGTTTGAAATTCAAAGGTGCCCATATGCAGTAGCCAAAAAATAGGAGGATACCCAGTAGTTTACAATTGATCCTAATAATAGTTCAAAAATATCCATGGAATCAACTGAGAGTCTAACTATTGCCTATGTTAAAGGCATGGATGAATTAGAGCAAGTTCATTGCCAACTCTCTGATGATGAACTTGATGACACTAATTGGGAAGAGTTGGAAATCCATGAAAGTTTTAAAAGGGAGCCCCTCAAGCTAAAAAATCTACTGGTCGAAATGAAATACGCTTTCGGAAAAAATGACAAGCTAGTTATAATTAATGTCAATTTTGCTCTTAAATAAAAATAGAAGTTGTTGTAGGTGGTCAACAAATGGCCAAGATCCTTTACTTGGTCATATCCTAAACTCACTGGGATTATCCTAGGATATGGCAGCACCACAACTATACAAATACTTCCATGAAGCTAAAAAGGTAGCCACAACAATGGTCGAACCCCAAACTAAAGTAGGTCATCAAAGAGGAGATTGAACAACTCTTCAAGGTGGTGTTCATTTATCCCATTGTGGATAGTGAGTGGGTTCGCCCACTCATAATAGTGCTAAAGGAAGGTGGCAAGTGGAAGATCTATATTGACTTCAGGTTATTGAACATGGCAACATACAAGATCATTTTCCATCATAATTTGTGGATTGGGTGTTGAACATCATCTCTAGGCATTTCTATTACAGCTTTTTGGATGGTCATAGTGGCTATAACCAAATGTAGATTGCATCCAAAGATCAGGCAAAAATCACATTAACAAGTTTTTAGTAGATTTTTTCATATAGAAAGATGTCATTTGGTTTGTGCAATGATCCTACAACCTTTCAATGCCATGTCTTAAGTATCTTTCAATAGTAGATTGATAGTAGGATGAAAGTATTCATGGATGACTTCTCCATCTATGGCACTACATTTCAACAATCTTGAATTGCCTTAAGCAAGTATTAGAAAGGTGTGTGGAGATCAACCTTTGGTTCAATTAGAAAAAGAGCCATTTGATGGTCTGGGATGACATTGCCTTAGTGCATAGAATATCACCAGCAGGGATTAAGATGAACCTTATAAAATAAGGATCATCTAAGGAATTACTTATCAAATAGAAACTGTCAAAGATGTTCGATCATTCCTTGGTCACATTGGCTACTATTGGTGCTTTATAGAGAATTTCTCTAAGATTGCTAAATCGTTGGTAGAGCTTACAAAGAAGGATGTTTTGTTTGTTTGGATTAAGGAATGCAAGAAAGCATTTTAGCACCTCAAGAAAAAGCTTCTGGAAATTCCAATTCTACAAGCACCTAACTGGTCCAAACCATTTCATATCATGATATATGCATCAAGTGATGCTTTAGGAGCCATGCTCACATAGTTAGATGATTAGAAACATCCTTACTATATCCATTGTATGATTTGAAGCATTGTGGGTGCACAGGTGAATTAAAAAACAACAAAGAAAGAACTGATGATGGTGGTGTATGCCTTAGAAAAATTTAGGCACTATGTGCTTGGGTACAAGATGTTAATGCACATAAACCACAGTGCTATCTGCTTCCTCATGAATAAACCAATAGTGAGCCCTCATGTCATACTGTGATTGGTGATCTTGTAGGAATTTTATTTCACAATGGTAGATCGAAATAAAACTAAGAACATTGTCTCTGATCACTTGTCTTGATTACGATGGGATAACAAAGAGGACGAGAGCCCACTATTAGATTAGTTTCCTAATAAAATTCTCATTGCTAGGGCTATAACTAAACAGATGCCCAATAACCATAATTGGTATGATGGCATTCTCACTTATCTTCTCACTCAAGAGATGCCACAAGAGTTGGATCAAAGGAAAAAATAATAGTTCATTCACTAGGTGAAATGCTTCATGGAGATCAATGGGCCTCTTTATAAGGTATGTGTTGATGGCCTAGTTTGTTGGTGTGTTCCTGATGCTAATCAACTACGTGTCCTCTAGGATGCTGATGAGGGCCCTTGTGTGGGCCATTATGCTAGGAGATGCATGACCATTAAGATCTTGATGGCAAGGTATTATTGGCCAACACTCTTTAGAGATGCTTATCAATTCATCTACTCTTATAAACACTGCTAACATGATGGTGGGATGACTGCTTGTATGGAAGATCCTTAGTAGTGGATCCAACCACTCAAACCCTTTAACATTTGGGGTATTGACTTCATGAGTTCCATCATTTCCATGTTGAATGGAAAGGTGCACATCATAGTCAATGTTGACTATTGTACAAAATGGGTGGAAGCAGCAGTCATCACCCACTATACATCCTCTACAACTACTTAGTTTGTATCAAAAAATGGTGTAAATAGGTTTGGGATGCCATGTGCACTAATTTTTGATAATGGTACTCATTTTATAGGCACCATTGTTCGAAAAGTCATGAAACGCTTAGAGGTAGAATATAAATTAACAACACCTTACCACCCCCAAGCCAATGGTCAAGCTGAGGTTACAAATAGGGAGATCACTAAAATCTTAACAAGAATAATTAGCAAATATAGGAGAGATTAGAGCATTAAACTCACTCATGCCCTTTGGGCCTACTACTCAACATGGAAACTCCCTATAGGCTATTCTTCCTATGAGCTAGTGTACGGAAAAATGCCAACTCTTCCTATTTTGTTCAAGCTCTATACACTTTCAACAACTTGTAATCTTGACTAATGAGTCACCAAATAAGTAATCTGATATCATATCCCCAATAATGGATCCACGATATCGGATCCACAATATTGGATATGCGATATCAATATTGGATCCTCGATATTGGACACGCAATGTTGAAACCTGTCTCGCTGGCTATAAATAAGAGACAGGGGCACTTGGTCTTGGGCATTAGTTTTTTAGTCCCTTATCCAAACTCTTGCAATTTTTCTATTCCAGAGTTAGAATTATTTCTGAGTACCTACAATAGGAGTCATAGAGTGAACGGATCTTGATTCAAGCATTGTGTACCTGAGCACACCTTATGCCTGCAAATAAAGAAGTACTTTGTGATAAACCCTACAACATTTAGAATGGCTTAATTATTACATTTCATGTTATTTACTATTATTTGATGCTTTCAATAGTTAATTAATGTTATTTCATAGAATTATTAATTATCAATTACCAATGAATTAGCGCACTCAGCATGACCACTTCGAGCATATGTGGAACACTTGGTAACCTAGTAACGATTAGCGTTTGGTAATCCCAGTAGTGTTACACTGGTTCAAGATGTGTCTGAAGAGTTGGAATAGATGCTAGTGTTAGGATGTGTCTGAAGAGTGGGAATGGATGCTGGTGTTATAAAACCCACTAGTTAATTAAATCTTTTCATTGCACACACTTAGGAGACTAGGATAGAAAATATAAAAGAAAAACATAAAAATCATACACCTCAAGTTTACTTAACCATACAATTGTGCCTTACAAGTAAGCTTGGGAAGATAATGACTACATAACTCATCCTTGTTCTATGCAGGTGCATAAGAACTTAATCCTTAGAGTTCGATAAGATTGTGTGTGAATGCTCATATTCATATGGTTGGGCGTAAGGGTACCTCGCTGCTCATCATTGGCACTGTTGTTGGGGATTTTTTTGTTTGTGCACTAATTAGAACTTAGGAAATCCTTCCATTTTTGGAACGAACCCTTAGAATTAACTATCCTACAATCACCATAAAAGAATATCACACACTGAATAATCAATCATGTCTTCTTCTTCTTATGAGAGTGCTTCACTAACTAGGTCTAACACCATGAATAATTCGAGGTAGGGTGCACATAATGATCCGCCAATGCCCCAATAGTTTCACATGGTATATGCTCATCCTGATGAGTATATACCAAGATTTACCTTTATCCTTCACCAGGATGAAAAACTACGATGGTGTGATTTAGAAGGTAACATAATGCTACCTCATGATCGCTTGATTCCAAGCATGCTTCTTCGTGCTCTTACACAAATTGGTATGCAACACTAACAGTCAGAGTACATTGTGCATGAGCAAGATTCAAGAGATTATCGACCCATGGAGGCACAACGCCAGAGGGATCTATAGTAGGAGAGACATTATGAATTCATGAAGGGGAAGTGGTCTTAGGATGTCCCATATGTCCTAAGTGAAAATGATGATGGTGAACCTATCTTGGAAGGTTCCATAAAACAATGTTCCTCTCATTAACTTCAGTCAAGGAGCTGGGTACCAGAATCTTCACTCAACTATTCATAATCCAGGTTTTGGTACCAACGGACACAAAGGGTTTGGAAAAGGAACACAAACACATGATAATGATGGACATTTCGATCGTAACCACGACCAAGGCTGTGACCACCAAAAAGAAGGTGACAAGCGCCATCATGGTGCCAGCCCTCCTTCCTCTTCACCTTCATCATCTTCTTCCCCCTCTCCTTTAGGATCTAAACATAGTTGCAAAGGGAAAGACCATGAAGACAATGGTAAGCAAAATAGAAATCACTAAAAAAACAGTAGAGAAAGGGAGTAAGGGCATTCCAAAGATACACATCACAAAAGAAAGGAGAGTAGGGAACACCATAGGCATCATAGATGCCATAGACAACATGATCATGATGAACCCCTACTCACCACCTGAAGTATGTTAGATATAACAAAGGCCATTAGGGTCCCAACAAGGCATCAGAAAGATAGTAGAATCAAAAGACTAGACATGAATAACATCCCATGATTTGAAGGGCTTAGGTACAAAATGCGAAGAAACCTTGGGACTTATGCCCAAGGAAGGCTATCTGAGCTCAAAGCCCATCAAATACAAAGATTTTTGGAGCAATTTGCCAAGGAGGAAGGTAAGTTGAGAAAAAGAGAAAGTGCGGAGGAGTACAACAGAGATCCTTCCCTCTAAAAGAAGGAAATTAGATTTTTCAAAAATGAAGAAGAGTCACCACTTGAAGAGATGGTGAATAGAAATACTTTGCCCATTCAAAAACTTACATCAGAAGTATCAGCAAAGGTGGATCAAATGTGGAACTCCCTAGACAAAAAATTTTAAACTATCCTAAAAGTAGTAGAGAAGTTTAGAGAACAAAGTAGTGACTGAGAGAGAAGGAAAAAGAAAGAAGCTGAGTATGCACATAACAAGGGTAAGGGCAACGTTGCTGTCATTGAAGAGGTTGTGGATTCAAACACGGATGATGATGGTGGATATGAGATTTGCTAATATAACCATCCTAAGGGATGTTTCCCAGTGGTGTCACATCTGCAAGAGTCTAGGGTGTATGCACTAAACCCATGATTAAATAGATGGCAGTTCCACCAACCTTTGACATATTATCTGAGTGCAGCTCCACCATAATCGAATGAACAGTATCAATGGTGGAAATACCCACAACCATGGGGAATGCCACCACCATACCAATAGTACCCTTACCATCAACCTAACCCATATGGGTATTACATTTAGTAGCTGATCTCTCCACATGACTCTACTAGTCATGTTGCTCTTTATCCTCACTACCAGACCCTTGAGTACTATAGAACTTCTTCTTCTCGAGGTGATGCTCCACAAATGTAATATCCTTCTCATCTATCTACATCTCTTCCACCCTTGGCTCCATTACCACCTGCTCCAACTATGCAAGGCAAGCTTCTTCCCTAGCCGCAACAATGTAACGCTACAAGGGCTATCAATCTTCAACCTACTGCTGGTTTGAACAACTAATCAAAGAAGAGACCTTTCGTTAGAACCAAGAGCTCAACCAAATCCTTACAACCATGAGCAGCTAATTATCCAAATGCCTTATCATTGTTTGAACCTTCAAAGCTTCCTTCGAAGCAAAAACTACACTCAACGCATACTTTTATGTTAACCCACACCATCATTGATTGGATTAAATATGGCCATATTCTTAGGAAATTCTCTGATCTTAGAAGTTCTCTTATTTATTTTCAAATCACTAGAAATGATCCTTGAAAAGCTCTTTTGGATTCAGGTTCTAGTGTTAACTTAATCTCCCAGGAAATGTATAAATTCTAGAACCTACCTCTGCTAAAGAAGAGTAACATCTGTTTAGAATTGGTTGACCAATCCATCACTATTCCATTGGGACTAGTGAAGGACATTGTCACCACTGTTTGTGGGTGGTCATATACAACCAATTTCCTAGTGATCTAAGTCAACAACTATAAGGGGGACTTCCCAATCATAATGGGAAGAGCATGGCTAAGTATGATTGATGCATGCCTAGGAATACGTGATCTTTCCTTAGAGATATCAAAAGAAAATGCGTTTGGAAAGATCGAGAAGAAGAAAGTTCCATGCATCGCATATAGTGACATGGGGTGCAACTGTGTGAAGAAGTCCTGATTTGTACAACACTTAACATTACCTACATGCAACCAGTGAGCAAAGAAGTAACTAACATACAAATATGCTTATATGTAGTAGCCACAAGACAAGAAGGTACCCAGTGGCTGATAGCTGACTTGGAGAGCAATTCAACTTTATGCATGGAACCAACTGAGAGCTTAACTTGTGCCTATATTGATAGCATAGATGAATTAGAGCAAGTTCATCGCCAACTTTCAAGTAGTGACACAGAAAATATCAACTGGGGGAAGTTGAAAATCCCTGAAGAGTTTAAGAAAGAGCCCCTTGAATTAAAATCGTTGCCCATCGGTATGGAGTATGCATTTCTTAAGAATGGAAAACTGGTAATTATTAATGCTAAGCTCGCTCCTCAAAAAAATAGATGACTGCTAAAGATGGTAAACAATTGGTCAAAAGCCATTACTTGGTCATACCTTGAATTAACTGGAATAAATCCTAGGATTTGCCAACATAGAATTTACACTAACCCCTCTATGAAGCCTCGATGACAACCACAAAGACAACTGAACCCAAAGCTTAAGCAAGTAGTTAAGGAAGAAATTGAACAACTTCTGAAGGCCAGGTTCATTTATCCCATTGCTGATAGTGAATGGGTTAGTCCATTAGTTATTGTGCCTAAAAATGTGGTAAATGGAGGGTGTGTATAGAATTTAGGCTATTAAACATGGAAACATTTAAAGATCATTTCCCACTGTCATTCGTTAACTAAGTCTTAGATACCACTACAGGGAATTATTATTATATTTTTCTAGATGGTAACAGTGGGTACAATCAAATCCAAATAGCACTAGAAGATCAAGCCAAAATTACATTCACAAGTCCTTGGGGAACATTTACATATAGGTAGATGTCGTTTGGCTTGTGCAATGCTCCAACAACATTTCAACATTTGGTTCTCAGTATATTTTAGTAGCAAATAGGGAATGGTGTGAAGGTTTTTATGGACGATTTCTCCACCTATAGAGCAGACTTTGAACAAGCATTGGACTGATTAGAGCAAGTACTAAAATGATGTGTTGAAACCAACCTAAGGCTCAATTAGCAGAAAAGCCACTTAATGGTCCAAGAGGGCATTGTATTAGGGCATAAAATTTCACAAATAGGGCTGGGGGTAGATCTTGAAAAAATTAAAATCATCCAAGGAATCACTCATTAATCTGAAGCTATAAAAGATGTCCAATCATTCCTTGGACATACTGGCTATTATAGACATTTCATCGAGAAATTTTTAAAGATTACAAAACTGTTGGTGGAATTAACAAAAAAGGACATATCCTTTGAATGGACCAAGAAATGTGAGCTAGCTTTCCAGCCCTTGAAGTAAAAGCTCGTAGAAACACCCATTCCACAAGCCCTTAACTAATCTAGACCCTTCTATATAATGACTGACATGTCCAATTTTTCTTTAGGAGTCGTACTTACATAGTTAGATGACCAAAAACCTCCCTATTACATTCACTGTGCAAGTCGAAGTATTTCTGGTGCACAACTTAACTATACCACAACAGAAAAAGAATTAATGGCTATGGTGTTTGCACTAGAAAACTTTAGGTACTATGTATTAGGCTATAAGGTATTTGTGCACACGGATCATAGTGCGATTCAGTTCCTTATGAATAAACCAACAGTGAGCCCTTGCATCATACGATGGCTCGTGATCTTGCAAGAGTTTGATCTTACGATGGCCAATCGTAAAGGCATCAAGAATGTTGTTGTTGATCATTTATCCCAGTTGCGATGGGATAAGAAAAAGGAAAAATACCCAATTTCTAATCATTTCCTTGATCAACTCCTCTTTGTAGGTGTAATAAACAATTAATCACCTATAGATACAAATTGGTATAGTAGCATTCTTACTTATCTTCTCACACAAGAAACACCACAAGGGCTAGACATTAGAAAGAAACAACAATTTCTCCACCGAGTCTAATATTTCATGGAAATTAACAGATACCTTTACAAGGTGTGTTTCAATGGCTTAGTCCAATGGTGTGTTCTTGATGTAGATTAATTATGAGTTCTCTAAGATGCTCATGAGGTTCCTTGTGGGGGTCATTATGCTAGGAGATGAACAGCCATTAAAATCTTTCTTGCAAGATATTATTGGCCTACATTATTTAGGGACGCCCATCATTTTTTCCAATCTTGTGAGCGCTACCAACACTATGGGGGAATGACTACTAGAATGGAGGGTCCAAAAAATTGGATTCAACCCTTATAACCCTTCGACATATGGGGTATTGATTTTATGGAGCCTATTACACCAATGTCTAATGGAAATCATACATTGTTGTTGGTGTTGATTATTTTACAAAATGGGTAGAAGCAACCATTATTACTAATTGTACATCATCTACTACTACACAATTTGTTTAACAACAAATCATAAACAAGTTTGGCATGCCTCATGCACTTATTTTTGATAATGGTACATATTTTATAGGTGCAACTTTTCAGAAGTTGATGCAATGCTTAGGAGTCTAGAATAAATTGACTACACCATATTATCCTCAAGAAAATGGTCAAGCCAAAGTCACCAATAGGGAAATTATAAAAATTTTGACATGAACCATTAGCAAATATAGGTGAGATCGGAGCACCAAACTGAACGATGCTCTTTGGGCCTACCGCTCCATGTGGAAACTCCCTATCAGCTATTCGCCCTATAAGTTAGTGTACAGTAAACTTCTAAACACTTCTTGTCCAAGATAAGCTCCGTACACTATCTACAACATGTGACCTTAACCTTGACCTTAGTCTAGTATAGAAAGAATTGTTAATGAACCTTAACTTGCTAGATGAAAACCAATTATCTGCCCTGTCATCCAACAAATTGCACGAGGCCTTCAAAAAGCAACGTCATGACCTAAGAATTAGGAAATTCAAATACCAACTAGGAGATAGGGTTCTTTATTGGAATCTTACACATGTGCCACAATGAACTAAATTTCAAACACTATGGGAAGGACCCTATATCATTCATGAAACTTTTCTTTTAGGAGCCATGATGATCTATAAACCTGGAAGCCTAGATAAGAAATTATTGGTCAACATCCAACAAACCAAACCTTTCTATATGCCCAAAATGCCTAGTACTAACACTACCTCTGTTGATGGATAGCCTTGCTCATTATTTTAGATCTCGTCCTTCCAACTTATTCATGGAGGAGATGGCCACCAATGCTAATTATTTTAAGCCCTTAATTTCTTTTGTCTTTTTTGTTTTACACATTTTTTTGCACATTTTTCATATTTATATATTTTTGTTTTACACCATTGTTAACATTTTTACTATTTCTTTCTCTATTATATTTTGTTTGATTTATTCTCACTCATCATATAATAAGTGCTCATGATGGTGGAATGTACTATAATAGTGTTGCTTACTAATGTTTGGTTTTCACCTTTGACTTTTAATGCCGATACTAAGATATGGTTTCTTTTGATAAATAGGCAATGAGTCCATGTCATCCATTCAACTCTATGGTCTCCCTTTGTTTTGGAAATGTACTATCCCTTTTTCTACTCAAACCTATTAATGAATTTGTGGCTTGGTATTCTTCAAACCAAAGAAAGCTTCAAATGGATTGAAAAGGATGTGACTTCAAGGGGATTCAATGCATTTATGTTGGCTATTCTCTTGGGAACTTGGATATTTTTCATAGGCTTTCCACCATTCTATTGTCAACTAATATCAAGAATTTAAATGACTCAAATAAGTCTTTGCATGATGCGGTTCCTACTTAAAAAAAACTAGTGGGAATTCAAAGCACACCCCTTAGACATAATAAAGAAATATGGGCTACAAGGATTGGTTATGGCACTGGAAAGAAATGTTACCTATGCTTGAAGGTTCTCTCTAACTAAAGCCCTTTCTCACTTCCTACTTTTTTATTCTTCTCTTTTTTGGAATGGTGATTGCTCTATGGAAGCATTCTTGCTGCTTCAAGAGGATGGGTTACTCAAGTGTGTTGATGCAAGGTCACTGGATGTGGTTAGTTTTAATTTGGATTTGGGATGAATTTTATTAATTCACCTTGACCACATAGTACACAAGGGACTTTACACAACCTTGATTTCAGGATTCCATTCCATTCTCTCTTCTCTTTCTATATTGCTTCCCGTATTTTACCTCATTGCCAATTTTATGATTAGTCTATATCTTGGTTCATGCATTGTTATTCTTTGGTAAATTCTTGTGGGTGAATTCTTAATTATTGCCTCCCTATGTCATTCCTAGAGCCTATAGACTCCTTGGTTTGTGGATTTTTCAAGGAATAAAAGGCATGAGCTTACTTTGGGGAGGACCCACTAGCATTTCTTTTTTGTGCAATTGTTAAGTTCTTTTCCCTTAAAAATTTCTTGCACTCAACTATTTCTCATTTCCACCCACCCATGACATCCATTTTCTATTTATTGGCTTCCTCGTTGTTATTCCTCTTACCTTCCTTTTTCTTTCGTTTTCCATCCTATCGCTATCGGAGGTTCGCTCTTAGTCGTGGGGACCTGTTGTAAATTTTTCTATTCCATTACTTATCTCACCTCTACACCTTGGGTAATTATCACTTACAAACCTCTAACCTAGTATCTGTCATACCCACAACCTATCCAATGTGTTTCATATCAAGGTAAGGTGTCAACTGCATTATATCTTATCTATCCTTGCTAATTTGTGATTGTGTTGTGTGTGTAGGTGGTGATGACATGAACAATGGACTAGGATAGGAGGGGGCACTCAGGATGGACTGGAGTTGTTCATTGATGCAAGGAACATGCGTAGTCATGTGGCCATGGACGAACAACGGTGTGCACCTTTTTAACATCGGTAGCAACACACCTCATTTTCTTTTCTCTCCTTCTCTTCAAATTGTCAAATGAGGAATTGAATGTCATCTATGTACAATGTTCACCACAATGGTTATGAACATCAATGTTGTAATACATTTGTCGATTCATTTACTGGGCACTTTGAGTCTATCATTCCATGTCACCATCAATTCTCGTTTAGTCAATAATCCCATACCTTCCTAATATTTTGTAAGGAACTTGAGGATAAGTTTTCATTTAGTCATGGGGGTATGATGAGTCAGAAAATAAGTAATCCAATATCAAATCCTCAATATTGGATCCACGATATTGGTATTGGATCCCCAATATCAGACACGCAATGTTGGAACCTGTTTTGTTGGCTATAAATAAGAGACAAGGGTGCTTCGTCTTGGGCATTAGTTTTTCAATCCCTTATCCAAACTCTTGCAATTTTTCTATTCCAGAGTTAGAATTATTTCTGAGTGCCTGTAGTAGGAGTCATAAAGTGAATGGATCTTTATTTGAGCATTATGTACCTAAGCACACCTTGTGTCCGAAAATAAAGATGAACTTTGTGATAAACCTTGCAACATTCAGAATAGCTTAATTATTGCATTTCATGTTATTTGATGCCTTTAATACTTAATTAACGTTATTTAATAGAATTATTAATTATCAATTACCAATGAATTAGCACACTCAGCATGACCACTTTGTACATATGTGGAACACTTGGTAACCTAGTAACGATTAGCGTTTGATAATCCTAGTAGTGTTACACTGGTTCAGGATGTGTCCTGAGAGTGGGAATGGATGCTGGTGTTAGGATTTTATTCACATTAGAGTTACAAAATCCACTAGTTAATTAAATCTTTTCATTACACACACTTAGGAGACTAGGATAGAAAATATAAAAGAAAAACATAAAAATCATACATCTCAAGTTTACTTAATCATACAATTGTTCCTTACAAGTAAGCTTGGGAAGACATCGACTACATAACTCATCCTTGTTCTGTGTAGGTGCATAAGCACTTAATCCTCAGAGTCTAACTGGATCATGTGTGAATGCTCGTATTCATATGGTTGGGCGTAGGGGTACCTCACCACTCATCATTGACCTTAACCTTAGTCTAGCGCAGCAAAAGAAACTAATCAACCTTAACATGCTAGACAAGAACTGACTGGTGGCCCTGTCCTTTAATGAAGTGCACAAAGCATTTAACAAACAATGTCATGAACTTAAAATAAAGAAGGTAAAATTTCAACTAGGAGATAAGGTCCTTTACTGAAACCCCACATATGTGCCACAATGAACTAAGTTCTAGATGTTATGGGAAGGGTCTTACATCATTTATAAAACCTTTCCTTCTGGGGCCATGTTGATCTACAAACCTAAGAACCCAAGTAAGAAAATGCTCATCAACATGCAACAAGTCAAACTTTTCGATAAGCCTAAGAGAGCTAGTGCAAGCAAAACCTCCTTGGATAGACACCCACACTCAATATTTTGGATCTCCTCCTTTCAACTTAGTTGCAAGGGAGATGGCCATCCATGTTAATCATACAAGTGGCTACTTAGTTTTTATACTTTTTATTTTAAACCTATTTTTGTTTTTACACTTTTTTTTACACCATTTTTTGTTTTATAACATCGTTAGTACATTTTCTTTTTCTTATATATTTTACTTTCTTTGGTTTTAATTTTTCTTATGTTTTGATTTCCTTTCCTTTATTGCCAACATGACATAGTGATGTTGTAGCTATTTGCTAATAGTGGTTTGTACCTAATTTTTTTGATTGCTAATGTCTAGATTCTATCTTGGAGTTTTGGTATTGATAACTAAGACATGGTTTCTTTTGAATGAAACAGATAGTGAGTCCACGTCATCCACCCATCCACTAAATTCTATGGTATTCCTTATTTTGGAAATATGAGGTCCCTTCCTTAATAAGAACTTTAACCAACTTGTGACCTTGGTAATTTCCAAACTTGGGAAGGATTAAATGGATTGAAAAGGGAGTGACTTCAATGGGATTTGATGCTATTTGTACTTGCCTACCCTCTTGAGTGCATGAGTGTTTTCATGGATTGCTTATTGTTCCGCTATCAACTAATAATAGGAAGTTAAAGTCTTTTCATGATGTGCTTCCCATTTAAAAATCCATAAAAATGGAAAATTCAAAAAACCAAACATGATGGGAATTCAAAGCACATCCTTTAGACTTAATAACGGGCTACAAGAACTAGTTATGGGACTAGAAAGACATGTTACCCATGTTTGAAGGTCCCCCCTAACTAAGGACCTTTCTCACTTCTTGCTTCTCTTTTCTTTTCTTTTAGGAATGGTGATTGATTTGTAGGAGAATTCCTGTGTCTTGAGGGGATGGACTAGTCTTAGAGTATTAATGCAAAGTCACTAGAAGAGGTTGGTTTTGATCGGGACTAAGGATGAACTTTATTAGGTCATTTAACCACAAAATCCACAAGGGACTTCATGTGACCACAATCCAAAACTCCATCTCTCTCTCTCTCTCTCTCTCTCTCTCTCTCTCTCTCTCTCATCCACCAATGCTTCTCATAATTTCAACTCATTGTCAATTTTCCATGTCTTGTTCAATGTCTTAGTTTGATGTGTCGAAATTTTTTGGTAGATTCTTCTAGATTAGGTCCTTAACTTTCCATAACCATTAATCAACCACAGGGTCCATGGACTCCTTAGTTTGAGGATACACAAGGGAAAAAAGGGCATGAGCCTAATTTGGAGAGGAACCACATGCATTTCTCTTGATTGATCTAGTTAAGTTCCTTATCCTTACATATTTTCATGATCAAATCCTATGTGCACCCCATCGGTTGTATCCAATTATGCACTCCTTAATGGCATTTCTCCAATAAAAATTCATTCTCCCACCCAAAACTCCTTTTTTATGAATAATCAAGCCCTCTTCTATTGTTTCATCATGTTGACAACTTTTCTAGCTCTTTGAGGAATCCAATTTCATGCTTAAACTCTTCTTTTTTCTTCATATTTTCAAAGTGAAAAATTTTCTCGATAGGCTTCATTAACAGGACCCTGTGGATGGAGCAGATTATGTAGAAAAGACTTTATCAATGGGATCCTATCAATGTAGTATAAAAATTCTATATATATGTAGCCACACTTAGCATTTTTTCACATTTGTGTTCAAACAAAGGAAGAGTTTTTGAATTTTTCGGAGCCCAGAACATTCCAAGGCCCATAACTTCCAAAATGTTTATTCAATTAAACCCATTCTTAAGTCTTGTAGCTACCAAAGGTAAGCTCTACATTGTGGGTGACAAAAACCTTAGGATTTTTATGGAAATTTTTTTGAAATTTTTCTATCTCCCACAAAGGTTTAACTAATAAATTAACATTAAAAACATCAATTTATGAAGTTAAACCCTTCCAAAAAAAACTTTGGTGATCTTCTAAATCAAATAACATTAAAATAATGAATCTATCATAGTAATAACTTAGCCAAAGTATAACTGCCTAATGACATAAGGTACCTAAATGTTATATGTTACACATCACATGCTAATCCTTGGTTTTATTGTGACCACAGATGGCACCAAAAGAAAAGCACTCACAGGAGGGAGGACTGTCCCAACCAAGGAACAAAGGATCAAGAATTGGAAGGGGCCAAGAACTATCCTAGGAGCATGCAACAAAAACCCATGCAATGAGACCTCTTTAGGTGGGGCCTGAAGTGGAATTTGTTAGATAGATTCTTGAAGTGGTCGAGATAGAATAGTCACACTGAGATGAGGCACCAAGGCCAAGACTAAACCTTGAGATCACCCTAATGGGTGCCTACCTCAAATAAATCACATTCAAGGAGGTTTAGAAATCTATGCTTCAAGAGCTGAACTTTGGACCCTTCTTGGAGTTTGCTCCTGTAGAAGTCAAGACTTAATTGTAAAGCTCTCCCATGTAGCCCATCATCACTTCCAGCGGGGAGTGGTATATGGAAGAGATGTACCTTTTCTAAAACAACAAGCAGGCTAATTCCATGGTCAAAATCAAGGAAATATTTTTGTCCTACTCAATGAAAGTAATCTCTAATACCCTTGGGTTGCTTGAAACTTAGACCACTCTTGTAGAAATTCCAATGCAGGTAAATCCAAACATCAAGAAAGAATGGATGCAGTGGTGCTATGGAGTGGAACATAAGAAGTTTGATGTGCTTACCATGGTAGAATGAGCATATTTCAAAATTGTAGCCTTTCACCTTAATCCAATGGTGAGGCCCAATAAGATCACAGCCCTCTCTGCCTATGCATGCACTACTCTAAGTGGTAGATTCTACGTTAATCTTCCATAAGGAGAACAAATGTAAAAGGAACTCCCCTTTTTATACCTCATTAGAAAACTATGCAAAAAAGGAGGCATAGCCCACCACACTAATGATGCAATCCAACATGCTCCAATCACTTCTTGGGTAGAAATAATGAAGGAAAAATTGCATGTGAAGATAATCCAAGAAAAGAAGTAGCAACCACCACCTCCACCACCAACTCATGAGACAATGTTAGAGTCCTATGCTGCCATTGAGTGTATGCATGAACTCTAAGAACAACTCTTGTAATGGTAATAGTAGCAAGCAAGAGTGAGTGGTGGTGACCCATCTATGTACAGTCCAACCATGAGCTACCTTAATGAAGTGGCTCGAACCATAAGCTAGATCAAGGGTAGGGTGTTAAATTTCTTTGCCCAACGCATGTAGGTGTCCGCAAGATAGAATCTAAGTACACGAGAGGTAATGGTATACCTCTTACAATAGTAGCAATTCCTACACATCTCTGGGAATGTTGCTACCTTTTTGGTGCATTTGGAGGAGGGTGAGGAGGTAGTTTTCCTAGTGATGCAACACCAAGGGCAAGAGACGGTGTCTGAAGTGGTTGCTAACAAATTGGTTGAAGTACTTAATGTGCTTGTGGCATCTATAGTAGACATTTCTACACTTAGAGATGTGCAGATGTTTGAAGGCACCATTTGTGGAAGATTGAGCATAGCCCAGCATGAGGAATTACTAAACTAATTAATGAAAAATAGGCAACTAATTCTGGATTTCTTTCACCTTTCAGATACCATCACTACTACTTAGTCCAAGCTACTTGAGGCAAGGGGAAAATGCATCATCATGGAGGGGAAACTTGAAACAACCAAAGCTAAGAACCAATGCTTGGCTATGAAAGTTGTTGGACTAAGAGTCCACCTTATTGATCCTATGCTACTCAACCAAGCAATTATGCAGGATGAAGCTTTCCAATAGCTTCAAGCCAAACTAAAATAGGTTGAGTATGTCAAGGAGTTTTCATTCTTTAACCAATCCTTGGCCAATGCCATAACGCATAACATTATAAAGGACTTGGTCTAGACTCATCGAGAGAATGAGGCCTTGGTAGTAGAAACTCATCACCTATGAAATGTTAATGCACAGAAACTACAAATGTCTAAATTTATTCATCAACAGTAGAAGCATCTTACCAAGGTAAACACTAAACTAAGGAGGTTGGTAGCAAAGAACAAAATCCTCTCGATGGAGGAGGTCTGTGCCTTATGTTAGAAATTTGCAATCAAGATTACTTCTTTAAAATATGAGGCCCTTAATTTGGAAAGGGTGAAAAATCATTATGGGGAGAATATGGGACTGTAGAAAGAAATTAATGAAAAGCACATTCAATTGGCAAAGAAAAAAGATCAAATAAGACCCTTCAGTTGCTCCAGCAAGTAGGTGATGTCTAGTCTCCAATCTTTGATGGGATGAGAAAATATAATAAGGCTAAAATTTGTATGAAGGAGTTGTATATCGAGAAAATGACTAAATATATGGAGCTTGCCAAGCTCCAATATGAAAACCTTACGATGCTGACTGCTGGAAGGCTATGGTCAGAGTTGAGAAGTAGGTGGCTAGCTCGTACTTTTTGTACAAGGTGGAGTTTAAACATCACAAAGTGACCAAGCATAAGCTTGAGGTGGCAAATGCTAAGCTCAACATTCTCAGGGAATGATTCACAAATCAAAGATCAACTGCTGAGGATCTAACCAAGAGAAGGAATGATTACTAGAAGCATAAATAGGTTACTGCCTAGTTTGGTAATGTGAAGAAGCTATTTCCTACAATGAACTATCCATGGATATTTCCATTCTAGTCCACAATGGTGAAGTAGCATGGCCTATGAATGATCCTTGAAGTAAGGAGGAGAAGATGGAGGCATTGTTGGATGGCTTTCATTTTCCATTGACAATTGTAGCTACAACAAGATAACCATAACAACTACATCAACAACTGCTTGCATCCAATGTAAGAGAAGGTTATTCAGAACCTCCACCGCCTAGTACCATTTGATTTCTTCATCATCTTCCAACCATCTAACGAGTTTTTTGTCATTTTTTTCGTTGTGTTCATTTTTGTTGTTCAGAATATGAACTTTTATAATAATTGTAAATCCATACATTTGGGCACTCATTCTTTATTGTGTTTGTTTTGTGTGTTTGCAATTAGTTAGTAATTCCATACCTTTCCAAAATTTTGTAAAGGACTCAAGGATGAGTTTTCATTTAATTGTGGGGGTATGATGAGTTGCATTGTTGGGCCACATCAATCGAATGCTATCAACGTGACCCCATTGATGTGATCTTGTCAACGTGGGGTTTGCCACATTGATGTGTACCCATTGATGTGGCCCCTTGTTTTTGCCTATAAATGTGTGCCTACCCACCACATTTATGATATTCTTTCCATTAGTTGTAGTAAAGCTCTTATAGAAGTGTATGGATCTTTATTCAAGCATTGATGTAATTGAGCACCTTAGTGTGAATGATAATAAAGATGAGCTTTTTCGATCAAACCTTGCAGCACTTGGAATAGAGTAATGTTTTCTTTATGCATGTAATATTCTTGCAATTTACTTTAATCTTTCTAAGTAATTAATTAATATCAATTAAATAGCAAACATAAGTATGACCACTTTGAGCATACGTTTAATGCTTGGTAATCCCAGTAGCACTTAATTCTTGGTAACCTAGTAGTGCTATAATGTATTCAAGTTATGTACAAAGAGTGGGAATGGATGCTTATATTAGGATTAGTTAAATATTAGCTAGTTAATAGATTAATTAAGCATTTAATTACTTTATTCTTATTCTTAGGTGACTTAAATCATAAAATATAAAATGATAAAAATCATATGCCTTAGTTACACTTAACCATAGACTTGCACTTCACAAGTGGAACTGAGAAGCTAATAATTGCAATGGTTAGATTCACTTCCTAGAACCCAGTGTACTTAGAGAGCTAAAGTCTATGGAATTTGACTGGATTGCTTAGTGAAAGCTCGTGATCTATATGGTTGGGCATAGTGTATACTCGTTGCTCATCAACAATGACTAGTAATCACACATCTTTTCCTATATAAGGATATAGGCCACTTAGGTAAACCAAGTTTACGAAATTCGATCATATTTTATGTACACGCTAGTAGTTCATATAATTAGGCATAGGGAATACCTGTTGCTCATCAAGAAGAAATGTAAAGGTTAATATTATAAAAATTTACTAATTAATTTTATTTTAAATTGAAGTTTTACAATATGAAAAGAATCAATCTCAATCTTTATAGTTGAATGATAAGTACTTCCAAAGAATATCCACTTCAATAAAAATCTTTACTACAAATACTTGCTAACTTTTATAAATCATGAAAATAAATTGCATGAATCTTGCTACTATGAATTGAACTATCACAAATGTGCCATTGGGTTCTATTCCAAATCTTATAAATGAGTTCTTTTTGAAATTTAATCGTGAAAAAAATCATGTAGCCCTCATTTTATTGAAAAAAGGCTAGGATGATGATGATATATCATGAAGAGTATGGATCAACATGCATATACTTTCTACTTTATAATAATATGTATTACCATTTGGTTATTCTTCATAATGCTTTTCATCTAAACATTTCACATCATTAAAAGTTTCTTAGCCTATAATATTTAGAACTTATAGGAATATCTACTTTATTATTATCTATTTGTGGGATATCAAAACATAAAAGAATTACTATATCCTAAGACATATAGTTAACATGATACTTTAGAAGAATTATAGATAAATATAACTTTATTTTAAGCTAAATTATTATTTTTAATTTTATTGAATCTTGGCATAAGTTGATATATTGAAACTTTATCTTATTTCAATAAATTATGTTTGATATTCATTCTATATATTAAATAATGATGGCTTAGCTTGAGAAGAGCACTACAAGCCTACATGATATCACATAGTTTGCATGTAGCACTATAGTGTTCCTAACTAGGTTCTAACCCAAGTAAATGGTAAAGGTTTAGAGTGGGGCCAACTTCTTAGAATATTTAAAGTTTAAGATAAAGTAAGATTACATGTGGTAGTGAAGCTTTTTGGTACTAATTCCATCCTCATTCCCCTTATGTATAACCAATCTTTGCCTACATTCCCTCATTCCTTCTGCATACATATTCTTTCTTCTTCATATCATGAATCTTAATGACTCAACCAATATATTAATAGCCTAGTAAAGCATTTACAAAGGGATAATAAGTTACTACATCCAAAAAATCCATTGAAAGGAAGACTAAAAAAATATGAAAAAAAAACTATTGAAGATTATCTAAAAAATGAAAATAGATAAGAATCTAGCTCTTCATAAAGGTAAATGCTGAAAGAATACTCATGTAGTTTGTTGGGATAAGACTAGATGATGAGGATAAAAGGAAAATAGATATCTTTTAAACTAGGTCTTAAAATATTAATAATTGAAAAAATAAGTGGTTAGTTCATTATCTTATTAGGTGTTGCTATTTTGAATCAAACTTAAGACATTGTTATATTTCTCTCTAATTATTCTAACATATCTTATTAGCTATATATCTTAAGTTATAGCTATGATCATTTTATTTTAAGTTTCAACACTTTCCCCAATCATTTGAGCAACAAATTCATGTAAAAAGATACTGTGAATGCAAAGAACATTGAGCATAGAAAGAAAATTGAATGTACAAGAAGATAAGAGTTATGCATCTTCTAGTCTATGTGATGAGTGGCAAGGTACCCCTACGCCCAACCATATGAATCACAAGTGTTCACGCATGATCCAATCAAACATTGCAAACCTTAAGTTCCTAAGTACAGTAGTTCAAGAAAGTGAAATCTAATCAAGATAATAGTTGTCTTCTCAGTTCCAGTCATGAGGTACAAGTGTATGGTTAAGCGCAACTTAGGTATATGATTTTTATCATTTTATATTTTATAGGTTTAACCACCTAGAGCAAGAATGAAAGGTAGAGGAATTTAATGTCTAATTAATCTACTACCTAGCTAACCTAACACAAGTACCTTTTTCCACTCTCTGGACACATTCTAAACCCATATAGCATTGTCAGGTTACCAAATGTTAAGCACTTTTGGACTACCAAATCCTACACATATGCTCGAAGTGGTCATACTTGTGTTTATTAACAACTACAAATTAATTACTTAATTAAAGTGAATTAAGGTAAAGTGCATGAATATTAA
This sequence comes from Gnetum montanum, assembly GCA_015680685.1. Classification (NCBI taxonomy): domain Eukaryota; kingdom Viridiplantae; phylum Streptophyta; class Gnetopsida; order Gnetales; family Gnetaceae; genus Gnetum; species Gnetum montanum. The sequence continues at coordinate 159,466 of MNCI01021382.1, read as the reverse complement.
ATGCATTAAAGAAAACATTAATCTATTCTCAGTGCTACAAGGATTGTCAAAAGGGCTCATATTTATTTTTTTCACACTGCTATGCTTAGGTACAATAGTGCTTGAATAAAGATTTGTACACACCCAAACTCCTGCTGCGAGCACTCAAAAATATTCTAACTTTAGAATGGCTAAATTGCAAGAACTTTGTTACTCTATTCAAAAACTAATAATCAAATCATGTGCCCAAGCGCTATATTTATAGGCCGACATATATCCCGTGATATCAAATATTCGACATCATATTTTGAGGTTTGATATTGGGTATCTAATATTGAAGCTTCGATATTGCATATCTAATATCAAAGCACATCAAAACATGATTCATCATACCCTCACAACTAAATGGAAAAATTGTCCTTGAGTGAACAAGATGAAAAATAAGTTCTTTACAAAATATTGGGTAGGTATGAGATTATTGACTAACATACAAATTGACTTAAATGAAATAAATAGACTCTAAGTGCCTGAGTGTACGAAGTTATAATCCTTTACAAGATTGGATGTTCACAACAAGAGAAGTGAACACCCTGGACAAAACTAACATCCAACTTCTTTGGTAGCTAAAGAGCGAGGGAGAAGATCCAACGATCATGAATAGTCCTCATCACCTGGTGTTGTTGCTTATCCTTTGGTAAAGATAGTCTCACTTCCAGTGTATTCTTCCCACTGCAATCATAATAAAATCATGGATTACTATTCAATGTGTAACATATAGCTTCTAAGTACCTTGTCTCATCGATGGTTATACTTGGCCAAGTTGTGATTATGGTGGATTTATTTTTTTAATAGTGTTACTAGGAAGGTTGAAAAAGAGGTGAAATGGATAGGTGGTCCATTAAATTCTAAAAAGTTCAAACGCAATAAAATTCTTGAGGGTTTAAGAATTCACAATGATAAAATGAGGTTTTTACTGACAAGAGTTATGAAGATGTGCATAATTGGATGTTATTGATGAGGCATGCAAAAATGGTTTGATTGTGAGAATTTCTAAGGATAAAGAACTTAACTAACCCAACCAAAAGCTATGCAAGTGGATCCTCCCAAAAGCAAGCATAGGCCTTTTATTACCCTTGCATAATTTCAAACCTAGGATTCCATGGGCCCCATGGATGATTAATGATTATGAAAAGTTAAAGACAAAAACCTAGAAGATACTACCTAAGAATTTTGGCACATCAAACCAAGACATTGAACCAAAACATGAAACAAGCAATGACATGAGACATGGAAAGCACAAATGGATGAGAGAGAGTGAAATGAAGATCTTAATTAAGGTCACATGAAGTCCCTTGGGAATTTTGTGGTTAAATGAACTAATAAAATCCATCCTTAGTCCAGACCAAAACCAACCATGTTCAATGACATCACATCAGCATTCTAAAACTAGTCCACCCCTCTAAGACACAAGAGTGCTCCAACAGAACAACTATCATTCCTTATTAGAAAAGAAAAGAGAAGTAAGAAGTGAGGAAGGGTCTTAGTTAGAGGGGACCTTCAAGCATGGGTAACATGTCTTTCTAATCCCATAACCAGTGCTTGTAGCCCATTTATTATGTCTAATGGGTGTGCTTTGAATTCCCATCATTTTTTCAATGCTGGAAACCACACCATCTAAAGACTTATTTAACTTCTTGTTATTGGTTGACGTGGAACGATAAGAAATCCATGAAAAAAAACATGCACCCAAGTAGAAAGGTACAAAGAGTACTGAATCCCCTTGAAGTCACACCATGTTCAAACCTTTGAATCCTTTCCAAATCTGGAAACTACCAAAGTGACAAGTTCGTTAAAGTTTTATTAATGAAAAAGAGACCTCACAGTTCCAAAATAAGGAAAACCATAGAGTTTGCGGATGGGTGGATGTTATGGACTTACTGCCTATTTCATGAAAAAGAAACCATTTCCTAGTTATCAGTAATAAAATTCAAAGCTAAAATCCAAACACCAACAATCAATAATCAGATAACACTTGCCTACATCAATCAAGCACACTATACCTAGTTGGCAATAAGGCACGTTATTATTGAAACATAATAATAAGAAAATCACATCCAAAACAAAGGAAAATATACAAGAAAGTGTAAAATACTTAAGAAAAATAAAATTTACTAATGATGTTTTAAAACAAAAACTTTGAAAATTTAATAACATAAACCAAAAAGGTGTAAGATAAAGAATGTGCAAAACAAAAAGTTGTAAAAGTAACAAGGCGTAAACAAAAAGATGAAAAACTGCGGTGCCACTTATATAGTTAACTTGGATGACCATCTCCCCAATAACTAAGTTGAAAGGAGGAGATCCAAAATATTGAGCATGGTTGTCCATTTGATGAGGCATCTTTTGCATTAGCTAGCTTAGGCTCATGGAAAGGTTTGACTTGTTGTATGTTGACCAACTATTTCTTGTCTAGACTCTCAGGTTTGTAGATCATCATGGCCCTAGAAGAAAAAGTTTCATAAATTATATAAGGTCTACTCACAATGTTTGAAACTTAGTTCATTGAGGTATGTGTGTCGGGTTCTAGTAGAGGACCTTATCTTCTGGTTGAAATCTGACCTTTCTAATTTTAAGGTCATGGCACTTTTTGTTGAAAGCCTTATGTAACTCGTTAGATGATTAGGCTACCAATCTATTTTCATATAGAAAATTAAGATTCATTAGTATTTCTTTTTTTCCTAGACTTAAGTCAAGGTCAAGGTCATAGACTATTGAAAGTGTACAGAGCTCAGATTAAATAGAAAGTGTTCGTAATTTCCTGTACACCAACTCATAGGGGGAATAGCCTATAGGAAGTTTCCATGTGGAGAAATAGGCCTAGAGAGCATCATTGAGCTTTGTACTCTAGTCTTTCCTATATTTGCTGATAGTTCTTATTAGAATCTTTGTAATTTTCCTATTGGTAACCTCAGCTTGACTATTGGCGTAGGGGTGGTAGGATGTTGTTAGTTTATGTTCAACCACCATGTGTTGCATGAGTTTTTGAAACATAGTGCTTATAAAGTGGGTTCCATTATCAGAAATTAATGCACATGGCACACCAAACCTATTTACAACATTTTGTTGTACAAGTTGAGCAGTTGTAGAAGATGTATTGTCAATGACAACTACTACTTTTGCCCATTTCGTATAATAGTCAACAATGACTATGATGACCACCTTTTTATTTGACATGGGCATGATGGGGCCCATGAAATTAATTCCCTAGATGTTAAAGGGTTCTAGTCGTTGGATCCACTATTGAGGTCCCTCCATTCGAGCTATCATTCCACCATCTTATTGGTAGTGTTCACTAGAGTGGACATATTTATGAGCATCCTTGAAGATTATTGGCCAATAATACCCTGCCATCAAGATTTTAATGGCCATGCATCTCCTAGCATAGTGGCCCCCACAAGGACCTTCATGAGCATCTTGGAGAACACGCAATTAATCAGCATTAGGGACATACTAATGAACCTGGCCATCGAAGCACATCTTGTAGAGGTGTCCATTAATCTCCATGAAGCATTTTACCTTGGGAAGAAATTTTTGTTTCTTCTAGTGGTCTAACCCTTGTGGCATCTCTTGGGTGAGAAGATAGGTGACAATGCCATCATACCATTTAGGCTCAATGGGCAATTGTTCAGTTATAGCCTTGGTAAAGAGGAGTTTATCAAGAAATTGATCAAATAGTGGACTTTCATCCTCTTTGTTGTCCCATCGTAACTAAGACAAGTGGTCAACAATCACATTCTCAGTTTCCTTTTGATCTACCATCGTAAGATTGAATTCTTGTAAGATCACCAACCATCGTATGACATGGGGGCTCACCATCGACTTTTTCATTAGGAAGTAGATGGCATTATGGCTCGTGTGCACAAACACTTTATATCCAAGCACATAATGCCTGAATTTCTCTAGAGCAAACACCACTTCCATCAATTATTTTTCTATAGTGGTGTAGTTTAGTTGTGCATCCACAATGCATTAGCTTGCACAATGGATGTAATATGGAAATTTCATGTTGTCCATCTACATAAGCACAACTTCCAAGGCATAATTTCATGCATCCATCATAACATGAAATGGTCTAGACCAGTCTGGTGCTTGTAGAATTGGAGTTTCTACAAGTTTTTCCTTTAGTTGCTATAATTCTTTTTCAAATTTTGTGGTCCAAAAAAATGGAGCATCTTTCTTTGTTAGCTCAACCAATGGTTTTGCAATCTTGAAGCAATTCTCTATGAGTCACTAGTAGTAGCCATTGTGTCCAAGGAATGACTAAATATCTTTGACTATTTCTAGTTGGTGGGTTATTCCTTGGATGATCCTTATTTTTTCAAGGTCTACCTCAATTCCTACTTATGATATTCTATGCTCCAATACAATACCCTCTTAGACCATCAAATGACTCTTTTGCCAATTGAGCCAAATGTTTGTTTGAACACATCTCTTCAATTCTTTCTCAAGGTAGTCCAGGTCTTGCTCAAATGTAGCTCCATAGGTGGAGAAGTCATCCATGAATACTTCCATACCACTACCGATTTGCTATTGAAAAATGTTAAGCTCTAGGCATTGAAATGTAGCAGGGGCATTACACAGATCAAAAGGCATCTTGCGATATGCAAAAGTCCCCTAGGGACTCATGAATATTGTCATAGCTTGGTCCTCTAGCCACTATAACTATCCAAAAAACTATAAAAGTAATGCCCATATATTGTGTCTAACACCTGATCAATGAATAGAAAGAGAAAATGATGCTTGAATGTTGACATATTCAGTAGCTAAAAATCAATACAGACCCACCACTTGCCACATTTATTTAGCACAATCACAACTGAACTAACCCACTCGCTATCTATAATCGGATAGATAAACCCCGCCTTGAAAAGTTGCTCAATTTTCTTCTTGACAATCTTCTTCAACTTGGGATTCAATCACCTTTGTGGTTGCCTCTTTATCTTCATGGCTAGATTAGTGTAGATAAGATGCTACCATATCCTATGATCAATCCTTGTGAGTTTGAGATATGACCAAGAAAAAATGGCTAACCATTTTTCAACAACATTCAATAGCATCTATTTTTGTTTTGGAGTAAAATTAGCATTGATTATTATCATCTTTTCATTTTTTAAGAATACACATTTCATGTTGGCTGGTAGAGTTTTTAATTCAAGGGGCTATTGCTTGAAATTTTCAAGAATTTCCAACTCTCCCCAATAGGTATCATCATTTGCATTACTAGAGAGTTGGTGATGAACTTACTTTAGTTCATCCATGCCTGCAACATAAGCACATGTCAAACTCTCAATAGGTTCCATGCAAAGTGTGCTACTTTCAAAATCAGTAGTTAGCCACTAGGTTTCCTCTTGTTTTGTGGCTTTTTCATACACACACCTTTGAATATCAACTTCTAGTGCACACTGCTTGCATGTAGAGATGGATGCTCATTTCATTGACCAAAGTTTCTGCACACAATTGCACCCTATATCACTGTACTTGATGCATGGAACTTGCTTCTTCTCAATCTTCTCAAATGCATTTTCCTTAGATATTTTCAGGGAAAGATCTTTGATGCCCATTTTTGCAACGGTGGTTAGCCATGCCCTTCCCATAATGATTGGGAAGTCCCCTTTGCAATTCTCCACCTTAATCACCAAGAAATCAGTAGGATAAGACCACCCATAAATAATAGTCATAATGTCTTCTACTGGTCCCAATGGAATAGTAGTGGACTAGCCTACCAATTCTAATCTAATATTACTCTTCTTTAGAGGAGGCAGGTTCCATGTAGTATACATTTTATGAGAAATCAAGTTAACACTAGAACTTGAATCAAGAAGAGCCTTACAGGATTCATTCTTAGCAATCTACAAATAAATAAGAGGGCTTCCAAGATCAACTAATTTTCTATGAAGGTTTCTAGCATGGATCTAATTAGATATGGAATGAGTAAGCATAACAGAATGGATCTTGGGTAGTATTTGGTTTGAAGGGGACTTGAAGGAATTTGATACAAAGGGAGATGGAGGAGTAGGGTCACCAACCACAAGTGTACATGAAAGCTTAGGTAGACTATTGGATCTTAAATCAAGTATCCAAACCACTTGGTTGATGAACTGGTTGTAGATTAACAGCCCTAGTGGCATTGTGTTATTGCAATTGAGCTTAGAGTTCACCCTACATAGATGGAGTAGGTGGTGGTTGTGCAAAGGAAGGAGGAAGATGTGCAAGAACAAGACTAGTATAAGTGTAAAAGGTGGTATCCCTTCTTGCATGTGGAGAATGAGTTTGATAATAATCAAAAGGGTAGTGGTGAGGTTGGAAAGTAGAAATGTGATTGGAAAGAGTCATGTGGAGACAAGGGTTGTTGAACATAGTACCTATATGGATCAAGTTGTTTATAAGGGTATTGTTGCCTTGGTGGTGCCAATGCTCATGACTATGGTTGTTTCCACTGTTAATACTACTCATATGGTTTTGGTGGAGTTCCACTTGGATAATATTGTTGTTGATGGTGGAACTACCTAGAATTGCCTTGAGGATAAGAAAATCTTCTAGGTGCTTGCCTTTGTGCTAGTTGTGGATTCAAAGCATACACCCTAGACTTCTATAAGTGTGACACAATGGGACAACACCCCTTAGGATGTTCATAATGACATATGTCACATCTACCATCATCATCTAATTCACTTCCTGCAACTTCTCCTACTACAACAATCTTGCCCTTACCTCTTTGATTAGCATGTTCAACTTCCATGCGCCTCTTGCAATCACAGTCACTACCTTATTCCTTGAACTCCTTAGTAATTTTCAAGACAACTTGAAATCTATTATCCATGGAATCCCATAATTGATCAACCTTGGTCAATATTTCAGATTGAAATTTTTGAAGTGGAAAGGTTTTTCAATTTACCACCTCATCAAGTGATGATTCTTCCTTGCTATCACAAAAGTAAGCCTCCTTCTTGCAAACGGAAAGATTGTGGTTGTACTCTTCTGCACTTTCTCATTTTCTTAATTCTCCTTTCTCTTTTACTACCTACTCAATCAATCTTTGGATTTGATGGACACTTAATTTTGATAGTTGCCCTTGGGCATAGATGCCAAGGATTTTCCTTATTTTGGATTGAAGCCCATATACAATTTGGTGAAGTTGGTCCAGTTGAGAATAATCATGGCCAAGACATATGTGCAATAAGGAATAATATCAACCTACGGTGGCATCCAAGGGTTTGTGTGTCCCTTGTTTTCATCATTCGATCTTCCTTCTCAAGTTGGACACTCAAGAGTACATTTGATATTTTTCATTAAAAAATTCAAGCATTGTTGATGGGACGTGATATCGCATGGGCTGCGATATCACGTCTGCCGAGATATCGCATCCCCAGCGATATCTCGTACGCGATATCGTTGTGCACTGCCAAATCTATAAATAAGAGGTGGCTCTCCCTTGTTTCTAATTCTAGGCCTAGACCGTAGCGAAACTCTGGCATTTTTTCCTCTCTAGAGATAGAATAATTTCCATGTGCCCGCAATAGGAGCTCCAAAGTGAACGGATCTTTATTCAAGCAAATATTGTACCTGAACACAAGTTTGTGTACGGAAATAAAGACGAACTTCTTGGATAAACCTTGCAGTGCATGGAATAGGCTAAATAGGATTTTACTTACTGTTATTTCTTGTTTATCATTTAAATGCTTTATTAGTAATTAGATCTCTCTCAACCCTTCTCCCATAGTTAAGTGCATTCAGTACGACCGCTTCGAGCACGTGCGTTATGCTTGGTGATCCCAGCAATGAATAGCATTTGGTAACTAAGGTTGCATTGGTTCAAGGTGTGAACGGTAAGTGGGAACGGATGTTGATGCTAGTTTAATTAAGGCTTAGTTAGTTAGTTAAAGTTAGTTAATTAGTCTCTTCACCCTTCACCTCACTAGCATAGGAGATAAAATAGAAAAGACATAAAAATCACATACCTCGGACTTACTTAACCATACAACCGTGACAAATACAAGTAAGTCTGGGAAGACAACGAATGATTAACCTTAAGTGTTCCATAAGGCGTGTAGGCACTTAATCTGTGGAGTTCGATCGGATCATGCGTGTAACGCTCATATTCATATGGTTGAGTGTAGGGGTACCTTTCCACTCATCAATTGTACTCCATCATTTAATGGATTCTACTTCTAAGGACCGATACTAGTTCTATGCTTCTGCCACTCAATTTCTATATTCTGCAAGGCACATGCATCTTGAAAAGCTTCAAGATGATTTTGCAAATCTAAGTTATATCCCCCTTTGAAACAATGGATATTTTTCATGTCTAGCCTCTTGATCCAACTATCCTATCTATGCCTTATGAGAATTCTCATTGCCTCTACAATGTTTAGCATGCTATGGGTAGCATGCAAAGGCTCATCAAGGCCATGATTCTAGTGCCTACGATGCCCTCTACTACCTTTTCATTCATGGAAATGGTTCTCTCTTGAACATTGATGCCCCTAGCCTTAACTTGCCCAATGGTCCCTTCAGTCATCTTGGTCCCATTGGTTACCTCCATCACAGCCATGCCCCCTATAGTTGTGATCAGAGAAAGAAGAAGATGATGATGATGACAAAGGTGAAGAGGAAAGAGGACTAGCACCGTGATGGTGCCTATGACCCCCTCTTTGGTGATCATGGTGATGATCACAATCGTATTTCTTGTCTGCATCCCTACACTGACTCTTCTCCTTGGATCCTCCTTTGTCATTGGATCCATTATTGCTAGAACCAGGATTGTGGATCGTGGATTGCAAGTTTTGGTTTTGACCTCCTCCACCAAAGTCAAAGAGAGGAATTTCATTGAACAGAAAATCCTCAAAGAAGGTTTCTCCACCATCTTTTTGGTATGACAGGAATGGGAAATCAGTGAACCACTTTCCCTTCACAAATTCATAGCATTGTTCTAGTTGTTAATCCCTAAGATGTTGTGCCTTAGTGGAATGATAATCTGTAATGTTGCTATCTTGTATAGCGTACTCAACATGAAGTCCTTGGAGGCCCAAACACATAAGAGTTTGTTGGAGCATTGTAGGAATAGATCAATTGAGTAGCAACACAATGTTGTTGTCCATGTCACACCACCATAGTTATTCATCCTAGTGTAGGATGAAGGTGAAATTTGGTACATACTCATTAGGATAAGCATATACCTCTTTGCATTGTTGAGGCACCGATTGATGTACTATGTCAAACATGGGCAGAGACTTGCTTCTGTGAGAAGAAGACATCTTATGTTAGAAAATAAAAACATAGCGTGCTATTTAAAAAAAAAATTAGTTATTTTAAAGTATGATATTACTCTAGGGTTCATTCCAACAATTTTGAATAATTTTCACTAAATCCTAAATAGTACATGTAACAACTAAAAGGTCCTTGGCAACAGTGCCAATGATGAGTAGTGAGGTACCCCTACGCCCAACCATATGAATCATAGGCATTCATGTGTGATCTAATCAAAATCTGCAAACCTTAAGTTCCTAAGTACACTAGTTTAAGGAAGTGAAATCCAATCAAGATTATCATTGTCTTTTTAGTTCCCCTCGTGAGGTACAAGTGTATGGTCAAGTGCAACTGAGGTATATGATTTTTATCATTTTATATTTTATAGGTTTAATCACCTAGAGCAAGAATGAAAGGTAGAGGAATTTAATGTCTAATTAATCTAGTACCTAGCTAGCCTAACACAAGTACTTGTTTCCACTCTCCGAACACATCCTAAACGCATATAGCATTGTTGGGTTACCAAACATTAAGCATTTTTGGGTTACCAAGTGCTACACGTATGCTCGAAGTGGTCATGCTTGTGTTCATTAACAACTACAAATTAGTTGCTTAATTAAAATGCATTAAGGTAAAGTGGATGAATATTAAATGCATTAAAGGAAACATTAATCTATTCTCAGTGCTACAAGGATTATTAAAAGGGCTCTTCTTTATTTCCATCACACTGTTGTGTTCAAGTACATCAGTGCTCGAATAAAGATCCATACACACTCAAACTCCTGCTGCAGGCACTTAGAAATATTCTACCGTTGGAATGACTAAACTCCAAGAACTTTGTGACTCTATTCAAAAAATAATAATCAAATCATGTGCCCAAGTGCTATATTTATAGGCCAGCATATACTTTGTGATATCGGATATTCGACATTGCATCTTGGGGTCCAATATCGGGTATTCGATATTGAGGCTCTGATATCGCATATTTGATATTAGAGCACATCAAAACATGATTCATCACTATGCCTTCTAATATCTTGATTAAATGTCACACTGGTAGGTACAACTATCATTTATGTGAGCATATGGTAGTCTTGAGTCTTGACTATATGTGTCAAAAAGTTTGAAAGAATTGATTGCCAATTCAAAATTGAGAGAGAAGAGCATTTTGGCCAACCTAAGAAAACTTGAGTGTGATACAATATTGGACAAAAATTGAAGGAATAAAAATAAATTAGTAAGCATGGAAATTGATGAAAAATGGCTGAAAAATTTTGAGATAACATTTGGAATTGATTATGCATGCTCCCTTATCACCTAACTTACTGTATCATGTTGCTTGTTTTATGGTTTTTTTTTTCAAATCTTTCTAATTACAATAGGTCTAGATTAATAATTTATACTTGACCCATACTTAGTAGTATTTTTGATTTGTCAACATTCACTTTCATTTCTATGCATTTACAAAATATTTTTAGTCGATGCAACATTGCTTTTTAACCTTGTTTGGGAATTTGACAATATTTAAATTTACAAAGCTTACCAAAAAAAAAACATTTTTAAATGTTATGTTTATTGCAACTTATTTTAAGTTATAATAGATAGGGAAAGTAAACATTGTAGGTGTCTCAAGTAGTTAGTTGCTTGTTTTCTTAGGCAAGTGAATGCCATTTCAAGTCATGATGCATTGTTACTCTATAATTAAGTTGTGCTTGGTTGCTCATTTCTATGGTATTGCATGTGCAAATTTCACTTATCTAATTTAAAAAATTATCTGGTTTGGTGTAGATTTTTATGCATGAATCTTTAGATTCTTTGTGAGCTTAGTAAATATACCTATTTTTATTATGGTTTTCTAAATTTTTCTATATTATATTGTTGAGATTCACTAACCAAACTTGCTCAGATTAATGCATCATGTTCACTGTATGCCTTAAAATGTACATATAGTAAAAAATATTTGCAATTTCATCACTCTTCCCAATAACATGTAAAGTCGTAGTTAAGATTCATGACACTTCTCCTCCTGTAACATGTAACGTGTTAGTCAAGATTCATGTTTTAAATTTAAAATAGTAAAAACAAGACTACATGAAATATATATTCTATGTGCCTGACACCGACTGGTTTGAGGAATATGAGCAAGAAGAGTCATCGGATGTTGCAAATACATCTAGTACGATTCTATCTCATGACGTAAAAAATACATCTAGTACGACTGTCTGCCACAAACGAGCCAGCCAAGCATTCTGAAAAAATGCATAGCATCCACATCTCTTAAAACAACAAATGTCTTGACTGGTTGCGCAGGCATCTAAATCTTTCTCCTGGCATTTCTTTACGATTTCAAAAGCTTTGAAAAACGCCTTCGAATGCTCATGTTTTGTCGTTTGTCTTGAATTAAACAATCGTCCATGGTGGGGCATGAAATATGCAAGGTTGACCTTAATCTTAAAAAAAATAAAAATCAAAGACAAGCAGCCCTTACTGCGCAAACCGAGCCAGTCAAGGCGGTCAACGCTAAGAAAGCTGGCGTATGTATGGCCAGCCCAGAATCCGAATCATTCACGTTCTAATGCACCGGTTTCGCCAGGGCCGTCCGATCAGGATTGGACGGTCACCATTGCAAGTGCGCTCTCATGGCACGAACGTGCGACGCCGACATGTGAAAAAAATGAGTTGACAATGGCGAACCCTAATTTTTAAAATAATCCTACCACATATAAAGCTACCGGTCCCCATGAATCCGACCAAAGTTTTGGTGCTGAAGCAGCATTTTAGACAGAGACAGAGATAGAGATAGAGATAGCCAAAATGCAAGCAGCTGAATCTTTTGGATGCAACTTTTCAGTGTGTGGAGCATGTGGGTTGGCAACTGTAAATACCGAAAATGGCAATTGCTGCAGCTGCAACTCCACCAATTTTGGATGGGAAAATGATAATGCTTCCTCCCAACTTGTTGGAGGCCTCTTCTCGCAGGGTTCCGCGGATGTGTTGCTGCTCATGCTCAACTCTGGTCACAACAGTGCACTCCAGCTCCACAATAATGGACAGATTTCACCGCCCACGGATGCCCCGGCACCGGATTTTTCGTCAGCCCCGGAGGAGTTTTCGCCGCCCAGAAAGAGGCAGTGTGTCTGCGTAAGATCCGATTCGTAGTTATTTTAACTCAAAGTTTCTTCTTTCTGTGCTGAAACTGAATTTCAAGTTTTACTTAAGCGTTTTTGGGATAAGGTTAGGAGGACGACGACTTACGTTTACTATGTTTCAGATTTCATGCTTCAGTGTTGCGTTGAACCTCTGACCTCGGTTTGATTGCAAGGCCCTAAACTCTGATTTCATCTTTCTTGTCCAATAATTTAGTATAGTAAAATGCGCTCCGAATCTCGAGCAAAAATGCATTCAGTGGTTGAAATTCTCATGGTTGAAGTGACGTTGAATTTTTCAGTCACCTAGATGGCTAGATGAAATGCAACAGTTTTTAGCTGATGATGTTTGGAATTTATTTCTCGGATAATTTCTGATTGACTGTTTTTGAAATTATGTTAAATGCTGAGCACAGCAGCTTGAGGGTGACTACTATTCTCGCGCACCAGTGCCTGGAAAAAGAGCAACCTCGGCATCCGATCCTCAGAGCATTTACGCTCGGGTGAGCAAATGCTATTTAAATAAATGCAATTTTATTCAAAAATTAAATAGAACATTAAAACATCAGAAACACCTATATAACTATTCTATTGTGCGAATTTATGGCAGCAACGTAGAGAAAAAATAAATGAGCGTCTGAAGGTGTTACAAAGTTTGGTTCCAAATGGAAACAAGGTAAAAGCCATCCTACAGTTCTGCATGTTTTGGATTTGAATTTCCTTGCAATATTAGAATTTCGAGTTGATCCTTTAACCCACTCGGATAATCAACTAATTAGTAATGACTAATTATTCAAATGCATAAAATATATTTGATCCAAGTGCCGATACGAAAAGTAGGTATAGAGAGAGATTAATGATTTTTGAGGACGCTGAATTAATTATAAGTCAAGGTACTAACGTCATTTTGATTGTTAATGTAAAACAGGTGGACATAAGCACCATGCTGGAACAAGCAATCCATTATGTGAAGTTTTTGCAACTTCAAATTAAAGTAAATAAATAAAGAATTATGCATCTGCCTTGTGATTCGTTGAATCCATTTACCCATTACTTTTTATATAGTTTAATGATTAATGAGCGGGTTATGTGGCAGCTGTTGAGATCCGACGAACTCTGGATGCATGCGCCAATCTCGTATGACATCGTGAGAGAGGTTTTGGAGGAATCTAAAGGCTGCTAAATGATGTGCTAAGCCATAAGAGAAAATATTGATTAGATTCCGGTTTCAGATCCATGTGTAAAGTGATCGTTTGACTCATCACTTCTTATCCTATGCGTTTGTTTGTTGAGATGTAGCAGGGCACAAAGTAGAACTCAAAATCTTTATTTGCATGTTTGGTTATAATATGTAGATGGTGAATCTGCATAGTAGACATGTATTAAGAAGATTGTTTGATGGCAGTAGACGAATGATCGGACATTTAATTTAATTTATTTGGATTCAGGAATCTTTCAACTAAACATCTACAATGATGCAAGTAACAAACCCAATATGCTCATGTATTTTGGTTGGGATAAACATAGGTTTATCTATATTCTTTGAACGCCAGTAATTATTGTCACTAATTACTATTTTACCACAATGAAAAAGATCTAAAGGATCCATCTTACGAATTCATCATCATCATAGGTTTGTTGCAACCAAGGGGAGCTCACGGTACGAGGATTTTTATATTATTTTTTTTTCCTTTGTGTGTCTATAAAACAAGCTAGATGTTAGTTGTTTGTGAAAGATGCACTAGCAAGCCTTTGCCCATTTTTCATTTTGGGTGCGGGGGATCACATGCCACCTATGCATCAAAAGAATCCCATTCCTGGAAGGGGGAATCGAGGATTCGTGATTGGGTACGTGTGCCTCAAGAAAAGTGGGGACGGGGTTCGTAGCTGGGGACGTGATAGAGAAAATTTAAATATATTAGTTTTTAAAAAAATTAAATCTCATATATCATAAAAATACATTGTAAAATATAGAACAATGTAAACCGAAAATACTGCTTAAAAATTGCACAGAAGATTTGCAAAGGTATGGAGGGCATTGAATCCATTTCTGGCCAAACATATAATTTCTGCAACAACCAAAATGACAGCAATAATATGAAACCCCTTTGTTACTCAATCCAATATTTTCCAAAAATGAAATTAAACCTTAAGCCTCAACCAAATTTATAACAAATCAGGTCTGGTAATACTTTTGTTCAACAACTACTTGTGAGTAGCACCCTAGGGACTACCTGTGAGTAGCGCCATAGGGCCACATTGAAGATGACCGCATTAAAAGAAGACAACTTACCATGATCGAAAACCTTTCTTGCAAATCAGCACTAGTCATGCTGAAGGGGAAAGTAAAACCAGAGCACCATGAGCTTGCATATGGCCATTGGCCATGTGCTGGTGGGCTTTGTTGCTTTATAAGCAAACAGATTTTTAAAATAGTTGAACCCGGCCTGGCCTGGGGCAAACTCTTTGCTAAGCATCCATCCGTCATCATGTTCATGACTCCCATGACGATGACCCTGTTTTGTTTTTTCTTTTTTCAGCAGACATACGAGAAAAAGAGCAAAAACCAGCAATGAACAATAAACACGCATGAATGTGTGAGTCATGGCGGAACCTTTGACGCTCCCCAAAGGCAGGCCAATCCATGCAAATGCAATGTTTTCCTCGCACCTCTCGTCCAAAACTTGATTTCCGTATGACCCATACTTCCCCTCCGGCCTTCGGTTACCGTAGTGTTTGTTTATTTATTCGTACTCCTTTGTTTTCTGTTGTCCGTCTCATGCCTTTGTTTTCTGTTGTCCGTCTCATGCCGATGCCATGAATCTTGATTGCTTGCTTGCCACTTAACATTGAAATGAAATTTTTGGTATGATTCAGAACAGGAGAAGATACTTAAAGATTTTAATACAAAATGCAGACATCACTAAAAAGGCAAGAACAATACGAGGCAAGGCAGGGCGACCATTTCAATGTATAAGTACAAATCCAAACAAAATTTTATTCAAAATTATGAAATACGTACCCATTGCGAATTTAATGCGCTTCTGTATGCGCTCCCGAATCCGACGCGTTCGTGAAAATTTGTCAGGTCCCACGAAATAGAAAAGAGCCACAGGTTTTGGTATTCCCACTGCACACAAACATGAACCAAAGAGCCACAGGTTTTCAGGTTTTCGTATTCTCGTTGTGCACATGAAAAAGCTGGACAAGCAAAAGTCGGGATGGTATTGTATGTGAGCTTGGACAGCATGGTTGTGTTCAGCAAGCAGCAATTGTAGGAGTTAGCACTACAGGAGGAGCAGAGCATGTGCGTGGCCATTTGACAGTGAATCTTGGCCGTGGAGCAAAAACACAATATATATCTTTAATGGCAAATCATGGGCATGGGCATGGAGCAGTTTTGCATGAGCACCTATGGTTTCCACGACACATACACACCATAGCGCTCTGCCATTTGCGTGTGTGGACAACTCCGAGATGCAATGCCCAGACATGTGTGTGGCCATTTCACCAACTGCCGTACAGTCCGAGGGACCACCACTTTTGGCACCCAACTTCAATGTGGCCACCAAGATGACCAACACTGTGACCAATCCCTTCAATAGGGGATACTTCTAGGGTGACCAATCCCTTGGAGGCAGTTTGGCATGTATGGGGATTTACGGGTCAAGCGCATACTTGGGCTTCCTCGGTGACTTGCTTAAGGACTCTGTTATGCAGGCCAACTTCAATGGGCTTCCTCGGTAACCTACTGAAGGACTCTGTTATGGGGGCCAACTTCAATGGGCATCGTTTTCTTCTACCAACTATGCGGGAGAAATGATGGGCATCGTTTTCTTCTACCGACTATGTGGGATCCCATTTCTCTGTCTTGCAAGACCTTGGTCTCATTGTGTTGCTGCTTTTAGTCTACGTTTTCATCTACTACGGACAAGCCTTGTGATGCGCACGACCTTTACTTACTTACGGACAACTATTTTTCAAATGTGTTTGGTTTTGTAAGTTTTCAAAATAATAATATCTATTATTTCTCCTCTAGGATGATGGCCACATCCCCATTACAAAGAAAGTTTGCTAAGAGGCCAACACGATTTGCCCACAATTCGTCATTAAATGTTGTTAAGCCCGCACCCAAGCTGCCTGCCCTTGGTCACATGAGCAACCCTATACTTACTCAACTTTGCCAAAAAGATCTAAGCCTCCAAAACATCATTCCTAATGCAATTGCCTACTGGAGGAATGCAAGAAAACTTCATTCTTTGCTCGTCAGGAACAAATTCAAATGCAATGTCCCACCCCCATCTCAACTTGAATGAGTGGGGCCCGCTTTAATTATTACACGTAGTGGGTTTTAATTATTGCATATAGTAGGGTACTTTAAGTACCCTAAAATTTTAAGTATGCACTATGTGCAATAATTCAAGCAAGCCCCACTCGTTTAGGCCGAGATGGGGGTGGGACATTGCACTTGAATTTATTCCTGATGAGAAAAGAACAAAGTTTTTTTGGGTTCCTCTAAAAGGCGATTGCATCAAGAATGATGTTCTAGAGACTCAGATCTCTTTGGTGGAGCCAAATAAGTATAGGGTTTAGGAGGGCCCTCAGGTTCAAGGATTTAGTGGAAGAACTAAAATCCAATTTGAAGACAAGAGGAGTCTATTTCCTATTGCGAACATAATCGAATTGATGAAGCCATTCAAGAAGATGCTACTTAGAGGAGGCAGGGACAAGGTTGAAGCAGTGGATCAAGAAGCGAGAAGAATATCCTCAAGCACAAAGTTGCCGAAGGAGTTGTTGTCAAATTTGCTACAGATCATCAAACCAGGATTCCCTAATGAGGTATTGTTTAAGATCAACAATAATGAAAGCTTTCTTCTAATAGTGTGGATGCCAAGAGAAAAAAGGGATGTACTGATAAGCATTCAAGGATTTTTTATAACACTTGGTAGATAGAATACCAGTGTTGACAAAGTTAGAACCCTTGAAGAAGGATACATCCAAAATGTTAGCTGAGGTACTAGATATAGAGGGAGTAATATTGATGGTAGGATAGAAAGAACCATATTGATCAAGTAGCTGGAAGAGGAAATCCTGTGAACCACTCTAAATGCCAAAGGCATCATCAATGTACCTTTTGTAGTATAGAAGATGATCAGAGCCTGGCGTAGAGAAAATTTGTTTCTCTAAGTGACACAGAAATAAGCAAGCATAGACAACAGCAAAGTTGCTGCCCATGCCAATGCTTCGAATTTGTTTGTACAAAACCCCATTGAACTCCAAGAAATGTTCTTGAAGGATCAAAGAGGCAAGATCCATGATGGCATTGATGTAAAAGACCTACAAATCCAAAGGGTTATCATTAAAATATGACTCAACCATAGCTTGAAGAGTAGCGAGGCCATGATCTGTGGGAATGCTAGGATCGAGAGATTCTACATCAAAGGTGAAAAGAAACACATTTTGAGATAGGACTCTAGAGTGAAGGTCATGAATCAAGGCTAACAAGTCTAAAAGATGGTATGGTTGAGAACACAAGATGGGGAAAAGTAGGTAGTGAAGCAAGCAAGAGGCTGGTTCAAGAAAATGGCTTGAATAGAAGTAGATAGGATGACCAATAAGAACAAGTTTATGGATTTTAGGGATCAGGTAAAAAGTACAAGGTTTGAAAGCTGAGACTTTCAAAAGGGGACCCTTAAAATCAAAAAAAAAAAACCTGAGTAAAGCAGTTGATCACAAAGAAAAATCAATGATGAAGGATTTCCCATGAAATGACATCCATTTGTTGGTAGACGTCTAGATCTGACAATTGTCTGATGGTCTCTTGATAATACCAAGAGGAGTCTAGAATGTAGATACCTAAATTTTTGTTAGCAGGATAAACCACAATGCTCCAATCTTTCTGGAGTTTATAAAGACTTCCAAGAAGACATCGAGGAAGCAAAGGCCTGCAAGAAAAATCTGAAGAAGAAAGAGTAGCTTCGAGAGATGAGAGACAATCAAGAATAGATATCTCCAGGTGTTGGTTAAAGCTACTGATGGATGGGTTCCACTTGCTTCAGAAATGTAACTTCATCTTAGCAAGATGAATTGCTTTCAAGAAAGGTAAAGAAGATTGGTTTACCTCTTCTAGTTTATCTTTGAAGAAGTTGCATAGCCAAAAAAATCTAGCAAAGGCAATGAATTTCTTGAGAACCACACCATGATCCATGGGAAGAGGACGAAGAATGAATTTAAGGCTAAAATCCAAAACTTTGATTTCATCAGGAGAAAGACATTTTGATGAAAAATTATGAATGAAAAAGTTAGAAATATGATTTTCTATCTTGCAAATCAACTTATGCTCGAAGAGAAGATGGGTGCAAGAGTTCTAGGTAAGTGTCGAGAGCCAAAAGTTTGACTGTGTCTAGGAGGATGATTTTTAAACTTTCTTCGAGAAGAAGTCTAGTGTAGTGTTCTTGGCTATGGCACAAATGGTGTAGAGTTGTGTTGCTAACGATGGTGGCCTTGGTGTGATTCTAAGCCAAATGGCCCAAAGGCACTGAAGGTGGAGTTCTTCTTTTTTGGCTATTGATGGGGCCTAGCTTGTGAAGGAGTTTTGTGGGCTAAGCACGTGCCATTTAAAGAAGAATTGGCTTGTGGTCATTCAAGTCTTGGCTATGAGTATCCTTGTTGCTTGTGATTATGCTTCTTTTTCTTATTCTTATTCTACAGAGGGCGATAGGGTTGAGCAAGCTTGTTAGGGAGGACGCCACGATCCTTCAACCATTCGATGAATTTTTTAAACGTGGAATCCCATTCTTGACAAATGGTTTTCTTGTAGACCTCCTTGACTGTAGGACCAAGGTCCAAGAAATCTGCTTCAATCTCCATATCATGAGCAAAATTCTTTTGTGTTTCCTTTGTTTTTTTTCAAGCTTCTACACAAATCTGAAACTAAAGCGTTTCATTAAGGAAGGCTTTCTCAAGCTTTTTGGAGTAGATCTGCAAAACAAATTGATATAAGAGGTGGGTTGATTAATAACCAAGATGCATTCAACTAACTTTGAAGAAGCTGCATGCAAGAAAGACTTCAATTTTTTAAGATTGGCTTTGACAAAAGTCATTTTTGCATGAAGGTAAGCTTCCTGAAGTTTCAAATTTTTCTCTTTTTGTAGAGTAGAAATTTTTTTTTGAAGGATGGCATCTCCTTTAGGGGTGGAAGCTTTAAGGCCTAGAGAAGTGATGCACAGACTATGAACCAACAACTTTTCTTAGTGCAATTGCTCAATTCTCTCTTTGTTGTGGCGAGAGCACTCTACATCATGAAGGTGCTTACAAAGTCCCTTTGTAGTAGTGTTGATCATATCCAATAGAACTTTAGGAATTTGTAGTGAATCTTCATTAGTAGAAGAAGACATTTTGGCGTCATTCAACTATTGACAAAGAGATGCACATTCAAACTAAAGTGTGCTGAGAAGAAGCTAAGAATCTGCAAGTTGTTTCTCGTAGTGATTTAATTCAGTGCAGAAAGCATATGCTTGATGGACGTGTTCTACGCAAAGTTCATCAACTCACCGATTGAAGTCTACGTAGAGTTATTCTGTCTAATGCAAAAACTTGGCTCAATAGAAAGATTCTAGATCTTCTTTTGAACCAAGAGGATCTTCGTGAATTGGACAGTTGGCAAGACATAGACCTATCTATAGATTCATGTCATGCTTCACTGAAGTCTCTAGTATATGAGATCTCTTCCATGAAGAGCTAGCAAGGGGACCATTACTTGAGCACTGCTTGAGATTAGCAATGCAGGTTTAGACCCTTGAAGAAGAGGTAGAAGGCTATCGATCTGCAAAGCTCATTTTCTTCAAGTAACGAGATAGAAGAAAAATTTAGCTGAAATTTTTAAGTATGATCTCATGTAGCTAAAGAAAATATGGAAAAATAGGAAGAAACAAATCTAGAAAAGGCTCAAAACAAACATAGAAGCAAAGCTACTATATAAAACATTTTTAGGGAGTCTCACCCCTCTTCAGTATGTTTACAGTAGCGATGCTGGAATGTGCTTTGAGCAACAAGTGCATGATGAGAATATATAGTGTCCCATCTTACAAAGATAATTAAAACCCACTACATGTAATAATTAAAGCCCACTACATGCAATAATTAAAACCCACTATGTCCAATAGTTAAAGCCCACCATGTGCAATAATTAAAGCCGACTACATCTAATAATTAAAACCCACAGCAATAATTAAAACCCACTACGTGCAATAATTAAAGCCCACTACGTGCAATAATTAAAGCCCATTATGTGTAATAATTAAAGCCCACTATGTGCAATAATTAAATCCCATTACATGCAATAATTAAAATCCACTATGTGCAATAATTAACGCAGGCCCCATTCGTTTAGGTCGGGATGGGGGTGGGATGTTGCACTTGAATTTATTTTTGACGATAAAAGAACAAAGTTTTCTTGGATTCCTCTAGCAGGTGATCACATCAAGAATGATGTTTTGGAGACTCAGATCATTTTGGAAAACCCAAGTAAGTATAGGGTTTAGGCTTTAGAGTAGCCAATTGCTACTCTAACTCTATTCTTGGTCTACTTGTTATCAACATGACCAAGTCAGCATAGCATAGATTTGCTAATCCTATGTATTTTGTCATATATTCAATTTGCAATTCTATATTTTTAAGCTTTAGGACAAGACTATCTGGGATGCATTTTAAATTAGGTAACTACTATGTAATAGAGCTGATCTTAGCTTTGGCCATCTAGATTTCCTTTTCATTGATTTTTTTGTACATGCCCACTTTGTCTATGAAATTTTCTTTAAGCCTTCAATGCTTTTTTGCCTTATTCTATTCTGCACTAATCTCAATACTTGATTTCTCCCTAACTATGCACACTTATTACATTAACAGACTTCTATTTTCTTTGGCCAGTTGTCTCATATCTAGGTTGACTTTGGAAAATTTCTCTCTTAGTTGATGGATGCTTTTCTCAAGCATGTTTGTGTTTCTCTACATTTTTCAACCTAAGTTTTTTCAAAGTAATTCTTGTATTTTCTTCTTCTAATGTAGCAATAGCTTTTGCATGGGTATATTTTTGAGTGTTTATAGCTAAAGCATTTTACATTGCCTTCTCCCTTTCTATTTTAACTACTTTTGTTTAATCATCAATTATTAAACTTGATCATTTATGGATTGTAATAATTTCTTTAGTGTAATATATCATGCAAGGTATTATCTGTAGTCTCTCAGTATGGCTATTCCTCTTGTAGCCTTTACACTTTAGTTTATGCATGTTGCATTTTTATTTTGGCCATAACCAATTTTCTATTTATGAATATCAACTCTGAATGGACTAGAGTGATATTACTAAGGATATCAAAATGATTTTTCATAACTTGTGTTATTTGCAATAGTCTCTCTAAGGAATCTTCATGTTCAATAGAGGATATAATCTTTTTTATTAATGTTCTAATCAATGTTTGAACATATTTAGCTCTAGAAATATTTATTGATTGAATAATGGAAATATTGAATCATTCTTTGATATGATCAGTAATTATTTCTACTAATCCTACTACATCTTGGTGTTGCATAACTACTATATAGATTATTTCTTCTATTTCTAATATCACCTAAAAGAATGTAGTGTTTCCCAAGAAAGATTTGTTGTGTCCATTCATCATTTCTCTTACCTATAAAGATACTTGGCTACTAATTGATCTTGTTGATGCTATAGGTATGCTTGGACTATCTCTAATTTTATACATGTTAGATACTTCATTGCTGCCTCAATGTATTATTTTTGTGATCTATTGAAAATGCCTCATGGAGGGTTGATAATTTGATTTTTGTGCTAGCAAAGCACTCAGTCCTACTTGTTTTGCAACTAAAGCTGATCCATTAGGTCCTACCTATTCTCTTCCTATTGTTGGAATATTTGCTACTCATGTTGACTCTACTATAGCCTTAGTGTCTACTAGTTTTTCCACTTGATCTTTCTTGGGTGGCAATACTTTGAAATTTTTGCATGCAATCCATTTCGAGTTTTATGTAAGACATCATTAGTGTAATTTTCTAAGAAGACAAAAAAAATGAAAGTATGGATTTCCTTATCTTCTTGTCTTAAAACCTTGTCTATATCTCTAAAAACAATAAGTATTTCATATTTTCCTAAAGATTTTCTATTAGGATGGCACTTTCTCAAGTAGCATATGTAGAAATTCTGTTAAGTCTTTTGGTTGAAAAGAAGTGATATGTGCCAATTTAAAATATATCTTCTTAGCGGTGGACAATCCATTATACTCCTTTTTAGTGGTTCCATATGCCCTCTATAGCCATAAGTTCCTAGCATCTATGTTGGACCTTGTTTCTTTTCTTCTTTTTATGCTTACTTCTATTTAAGCCTTGTTTAGTCCTCTCCTATACTATCTTCAATGTCGTAGAAAACTTCTCATCTACATAATTTCACATTTTCTCTACCTTTATTGCAATATCATTAAGTAATTTCTAGATAGGTATAGTCTTTCATTAAATCATATCTTCTAATTTTTCTTCTTCTTGTGATTTACATATTCTTACATTCCTTTTTCTTATTATTGAATCTCTGTTATATTCTTCTATTGATTCTCTTTTTCTTAGCTCCTCTTCCTCTTTTGGATCTGATGAGCTATCATTTTAGATAATCTTTCTTAGGCATATACCCCAAGGGTTTCTCTTGTCTTGTTCCTTAGCCCATTGATGATATGTCATAGTTTTTTCCATTCAAGGAATCCATGGATAGGGTTGCTATGTAATAAGGAATAGTACCTACCCATTACTACATCAATAAATTTATGTGTCCCTTATTTCCATCCTTGGATCTGTTTTCTCAAATCTTACACTCTAGATTAAGTTTGATATTTGTTATTGAAGAGTTCTAGCATGGTACTCCATCTTTGAATTGATTCTAGTTCTAAGGATTTGTACTAGCTCTCTACTCTTTTTATGAGTGTTCTAGGAAACAACTTCAATTTTTGCCAATAATTTTCTATGTTTTATAGGACACAAGCATTGTGGAAGGCTTGGAGATGATGTTATGGATCTGCATTATATCTCCCTACAAATTTTGAAATGTTTTCCATGTCTAGTTGCTTGATGCAACTATCCCTTACGTGCTTGTTGGGGATGTACACAACTTCCTTGATATTGATCATGTTGCAAGTGGTCCATAGGAGTTCTTCATAGTCTTCTAATTCATAAGCTTTGTTGTAATGATGGCTCCTCTGATGGTCATGATGCTTTCTTACTTGATGTCTCATTCTTTTAGCCCTTTTGTCATGGTTATCTTTCTCTTCATCAGGATGTCTTCTTCTATCTGCATGTCTTTCATCATCTCTCCTTCTCCCCCCCCATCATGATCCCTTAGTCTTCCTTTTCTCTTTCCAGGATTTATAAAAGAATGTAAGGAAGAAGATGAAAGAGTTGGGGAACGGTGTTGGTTGGTTCTTCTTCTATCACTCCTTGGTTCATCTTTTTTGGATTCATTAGAGGTTTTAGGCCTTGAATTCCTCCTAAGTTTGGAGTCCTCCTTATTTCTTCCTAAGGTTTCTGTAAGAGTTGAATGCAGTTTTATTTTAATAGGATCTTCAAAGTGGATGATCGCTATTTGGGAATGAGACATATGACTTTGATAAAATTTCTCAGTTTGGAATCTAGCACCTTCTTTCTCTTCTAGGATAACTATTTGAGGTGCCTTCTTCTCCTTTTTCATGCTCATATCTTACCTCCATGATGTCATCTCTTCTTATGTGGGCCTCCATTGGTTGGTATGACCTAGTCATGTTTTTAGTGGCTTGATAGCCTTCTTGCACATGGCCAAGGTTTAATCCCATAAGGGCTACTTAAAGCATTGATGGTATTGAACATTGAGGTGGTAAGATAATTTTTTCATATCAATCTCTCCATCTAAGTTATTTATCCTAGTTAAATTAAATGTAAAATTAGGATAATAAGGTTAGTATAAGCATATTAAATCCTTGTTTGCATTGGTGAACTTTGATCTTCTTCATTATAATTTTTTTTCATGACTTTCGTGGAATTCAGTTTCAAGTGGAGATTCTTCTTTAGTTGTAGAAGCCTTGTTAAGTATTTGATGCTTAGCTGTATGCATTTTAGGAAACTATTTTAATTATGAAAAATATACTTTATGATGCTTGATACAACGAACTTTGTAAAATCAACTAACTAGGAAACATTGACAAATCCTTAGCAACGACGTCAATGATGAGCACTTAGATATTTCAACACTCAACCATACAAGTAATAAGTGTTCATGTGCAACTAGATCGTAATCCATGAATGGACAATGTAAGTATACTAGTAGTTGATCTTCATGTCATGATCGTTTTCTTCCCACTTAGAATTAACAAGGTAAAAATTATATGGTTTAACTCTTCGTGAGGTATATGATATACTGATGTTACCTAGCTCGAAATATGCTAAGTGCTAACATGGTAAAAATAATTATAAATTCTAAGTTTAAGGTCAATCAAAATAGAAAACTATTTTATTCTATTGGCAATAAGTATTTGTTCCTAGTTTTCCATCCACGTCTTGGGCTAATGCAGCTATAACTAGGATTACCTAGTAACTTTACTACTGAGCAAATCAAGTAAAGTAACTATTGAGTTATCAAATAATTACACTCTATACTTAAAATCAATCATACTTGTTTTGCCTTATTAATAGACATTGAAAAAGTAAAGGACTTAGTAAAAGTAAATGACTGAATAAAAGTAAACATGATAAAAAGTAAAATTATGCTAAGTGAAATGCTGCAATGATGAACAAAAATCTTGATCTTTATTATCTTTCATGAATTATGTCCAAAAATAATCTACTTAAATAAATATTTTGTATAATTATAATTCACCATATTATAAGCATTCACTCTAACTTTAATTCATGACAACAAACTACAAGAATTTCACTAAATGTTGGCAAAAAAATGTTGTTTCAATGCTAATGAGGGCCGAGGTACTCCTACACTCAACCATATGAATAAGAGCGTTCACGCACGATCCGGTCGAACTTCGTGGATAGGCTAGTTGTGGTATCTAGATAGTTACACGTTGATCGCAGTTCGCTGTCTTCCCACCTGGACTAGTATTTTCTTTGTCACGTATGGTTTAGTCCAAAGTGAGGTGTATGATGTGATCCTAAACTACTGCTACTCCTATAGA
>MNCI01021382.1:107183-131816 GCA_015680685.1 Gnetum montanum | reverse complement strand
AGAAAAACATTTATTAATTCTGTGTTGTTAGAATGGAGGATATCCCCCATAGCTAAACGGTTGAGCATGGCTAGAATTAATAAATGGAAGGTGGGGATCCTTGCATGTTGGAAATATTGGGACCTGCTCATACTTACCTCATTGGGGTTCACTCACTTGATTAGAGTTGACATAGTGGGGCAAGTTATAATATGTGGTTAATTTATAAGAAGTTGACCCACTATGGTACTTGTGACCATAAGATGGTATGCAAGGATCAACATGTCCCCCCATGTGGCAATATTCATTGGGCCCCATGGTGGTTGGAGTGTTGATTGGTGGCCCAGATAGAGTAACATGAGGCATTAGGTTCGAAGAGGAAGATGCACCATAGTGTTGGATTTGTGCTAAGTTGGCGGATGTAGTAGTTTCTAAACTGTGGTGTCCTTTTTGATGGTCACGTCTAAAGAAGGGATGCCTTTGATGTTGTGAAGGACCTCCACTACTGTTGATAGTAGCAGCACAAGTAACGTTTGCAGGTTGGTGCTGTGGTACAAAATCTTCTGGCATAGCTGGCAATGATGTAGAAGGGGGTGAAGTATGAGAATATTGAGGTTAAGGAGAAGTGTAAGGCACATGAGATGGTGATCTTGTTGGAGAGGACATGGGTGGATAGGACTCGGGAGAATGATAATGATGAGGTGAGGTAGAGGATGATAGTCTTGTTGGAGAAATAGGGTGTTGAACATAGTAAGCATTTGACACTAGGACATACGAAGGGTATGGTCCAATTGGCAGTGGCCTCCCCCACGACTGAGGTTTTTTCCACTTTGGTTGGACGTAGTATTTCAGTACGAAATCTGGATGTAACATTCCTCCCCAATGCTCATGTAAATGTGACAAAACTAGACATTGGCCTTTGGGATGATCGTACAGACAGATGTTACATTGATACGTATGATTAGCAGTTGAGTTCTTATCCCCATTCTCTTCAACCCTTCTTTATGATTATCGTATGGTGTCCTGTCCTATTTCTTGATTTTGCATAGTTCATCCTCTAATAATGTTGGTATATTCTCCACATCTTTCATGTACCCAATTTTTCATCTTATTAATCTTTACCTCAATTTCATCTAGTGATTCAAGGATTGGCAAAGATGATTCCACCTCCTTGAAGTGAGTTGATTTCTCCTCTTCATGATCATGGACCCTTGTTAAGTTAAGATTTTGGTCCTATTGAGAACTTTCAACATTCTCCCATTTGGCTATTTCTCCTTCTTCTTTTGCTATCTACTTAATAAGATCTTGGAGTTGATGGGTTCGTAGCTCATATAGTTGACCTTGGGTGTACATCCCTAGGGTCTCCCTCGTTTCATTATGGAGCCCATCAATGATATGGTACATTAACCTTTCCTCGGAGAACCCATGGCTTAGGCAGTTGTTTAACAGTGCATAATATCTTTCTAAGGCCATGTCCAAGGGTTCATGTTGTGCTTTTTTCCATTCTTGGATTTTTCTCCTCAAGGCTGACACTCTCTCATAGGTTTGATATCTTTCATTGAAGAGTTCTACCATTGTCGACCAATGTCGAATTGATTTTGGTTTTAACGACCTATACCATACTTTTGCTTGGCCAACAAGTGTCAGAGGAAAGAGCTTAATTTTTTGCCACCCATTATCAATATTGTTCCATGTATAAGCATCATAGAAGGCTTGTAAATGTTGTTGCAAATCTGAATCCTAGCCTTCTAAAAACTTGGGAAAGTTGTTTAAATCAAGCATGGATAGACAACTTTCCTTACGATGCCTGCGGGCTATTCGAACAGCCTCTTGTATTTCTGTTAAGCTTGTAGTGGCTAGTAGGGGTTCATCGTCATCGGGTAAGTTATGCTTTCGTGCATTGGGACGATGTTGTCTTTGTTTATGTTTATAGGAAACCCCCACCTCGGGTTGCATACTCCAATCTTCATTGTCATAATATTTGTTGGTTCTCCAATGAATTGCCTCACTAGATGTGGCATTATTATAGTCCTGTAGGAGAGACATGGTTGTAAAACTGTGTGTGAATTTAGATGTGAATTTTTTATAATTGTTTCCTCCTAAAAGATGTANATTGATTAAACTAATGAGTAATAGGAAATGAAGTCTAATCTAACCTAAGTGTGATGAGCATCCGTTCCTTAATCATCCATACACATCTTGGACCTCATGCATGACTACTACTGGGATTACCAAGCGTAGTTCCTAGGTACGCTACTGGGTTACCAAGTAGTCATACTTAAATGCTCGTGATCAAGTCGTACTCATTCCGCATTTAACAACAAGAATAGTAAATGTTGTAAAAGAAATATTAACTAAGAAAACAATAAATAATAATAACAATTAACAATAATAATTAAGCAATTAAAACTAAGTGAATGCTACAATGATGAAGTAATCTCGATCTTTATTTCCGATCATGTGCGCGTCCAAGTACGTCACACTCGAATAAAGGTGTCGTACAATTACAAGCATCACACTGCGGGCATGCACTGGGAAAATAATCTAACTCCTATGGAAACAAACTGAAAGAGTCTAGCTACAAATGACAAAAGGATGGCTAAATGAGGTGGAGGACCCTCTTATTTATAGGCCGGGATAGGTGGCTGCGTAAATGGGGCCCCGTCGACGCACCCATCGACACATTGACTGAATGACACTTCATCAAATGCAATGGTGGATTGTTATTTATAGGCATGACCATGGCCCACATCATAACATCTACAATAACATATGCAAAGCTAAGATATCATAACTATGATATTGTAGATGCAATATTGTAGATTGCATATTTAAAGGTTTTATCACCTCTCATTAAAACATATCAACATATATTATAAGTTTTCAATATATTAGAATTATAAGATAATATTAAAGAACAATAATGACATTAATATCATAATTAATGTTTATAATATATAAAATCTTCAAACTTTAGTTTTGAAAAAGCTAAATCCCATGTAATTTTTGTAATAAGATCAAAGTAAAATATAGCCAAAAATATTTTTATACCATATCCAATAGGTGTAACAAAATTTCTAATCATCATCATCATCATTATAGTTCTTATCATCCTTGATGATTTCAAATCCAAATTCAAAATTAGAACTAGATTTGGATTCAAATTCAATCTTAACATCAAACATAAGGTCATATTTAGCATTCATAACTATATGCATGAGATTAGTATTATGATAAACACAAGAAATATTATAATTCAAACCACAAGAACATGTTGCTCTATTATCTTTCCATTCAAGTCCATAATTATAACAAACCTAAAAGCCATACCTAAAAAATCAAGTAAATATTAACTTGTAAATGTTGCAAAGAAAATTTCATAAAAGTAATACTAAAAATTAGAATATATAAATAGATAAAATACACTAATTTTAAAATTATATAATTAATAATAAGAATACCTTAGTATTATAATAATTTCAAAATAATTATCATGAATTTTTGTATTTCAATAGTAGAAATTTAATCTATTTATTACACCTTAGTATTATTGTAGATAAGACATAATCATTGAATATTTAGTTTGGACACTTCAAAATTTTTTACCCACCATTAATATGAACATTTTTAAAGCTTTTTATATTAACACTAAGTTCAAAAATGAATCTCCTTTTAATATGACATCTAATTTTATCTGGAACCAATTCTTCAATACATGCTTTGCACATATAAATATCTTTCCTTTTGCTTTGTACATGTACAAATGGCTAAGAAATCAATGGTTACTAAAAGGATAGGATAATGATGCTTATGTATAAATGATCTATTTGAAAATGAAATAGAAAGTAGGATTAATGAGCAGTGAGTAGTCTATATGCCCAACCATACGAATCAATAGCGTTCACTAAGTGATCTGGTCGAATTTCATAGACTTTAGCTCTCTAAGTACACCATTCTCTAGGAAGTGAATCTAACCATTGTAATTGTTTTCTTCTCAATTCCACTTGTAAATTGTAAATGTATGGTTAAGTGTAACTAAGGCATCTAATTTTTATCATTTTTTTATGGTTTAATCACCTAAGTGCTAGAAATAAAGTAAATTTAATGTGTAATCTAATTAATCTAGTAACTAACTAACACTTAACTAATTCTAACATAAGCATTAGTTCCAACTTTCCATACACATCCTAAATACATTATAGTGCCATTGGATTGCCAAGTGTTAAGTGCTACTAGGGTTACCAAGCATTAAATATATGCTCGAAGTGGTCATGCTTATGTGTTGCTATTTAGCCAATATTAATTACTTGATTAAAATTCATTAGAATAAGATGCATGAATATTAAATGCATAAGGAAACATTCATCTATTCCAAGTGCTACAAGGTTTGATTAGAAAATATTATCTTTATTGTCATTCACACTGTCATGCTAAGGTACATCAATGCTTAAATAAAGATTCGTCTAGTTCTTTGACTCCTATTATGAGCACTCAGCAAATATTGTAACTTTCGAAAAAAAAAATTGCAAGAGCTTCACTACAACTAAGAAATGGAATGGATGAATTGTGTGTCCAAGTGTTGTAATTATAGGCCAACACACATCCAATGATATTAGATATTTGATAATGCATCATGAGATCTAATATCTGGGCTTCGATATCAGGGCCTAACAAAATACAATTCATCATATCCCCACGACTAAATGAAAACTAGTCCTCGTGTGAACAAATGAAGGAACAACTTCTTTACAAAATATTGGGAAGGTATGGGATTAATATTCTCAAGGTGTTTAATAATGGAATCATTTATATAAAGTAATTTTGATTTACGTACTTAACCTTTTCCTTTTAGAAATTTTAAAAATTTATTACAAAGTTCATCTTCAATTTTTAGCCAACCCATGCAACTTTTAGTGAGAGCACTTTTTGCTTCAAAAACATCTCAACATTGCTTAGCATAATGAGTTTTAGTCAAGGGTTTTTGAGTTTCAAAATCAAAGGAATTCTAGTCTCAAAGAATATACATTAACTTAACATATTCTGTAAGATCTTTTTCAACTTGACACTTCTACTTAGCAAATTCCTTTCCAAAGCATCTAACATAATTTTTTTCTCCATAAGTAGTTCGCTGTCATCTAACTCTAACTAATGATCTTTTGATTGTAAATCCTTAATAGATAATGAGCTAACCACTTAAGTTACCTCTTATTGATAAATCAAACTTTTTAATTTATTTTTATTTTTATTTTCTATTTGGTTTGGAAAGTGGACAAGGGGATGGTGGGGTTTAAACTCTAAAAATAAAATCATGAAGCTAAAATTAAAATTTTTAATTACATCCATTAAGAATATTTTAGAACCTGAAATAAATAGGGGGTGTGTTGGAACCCGAAAAAATTGAAACATAGGTACATCCAGGATTTATAGAAGTTTATAACTCAATGCTATCTAGTAGCATAAAACCTATGACCTAGGGTTAGTAGGCCAAGACCCATACCAATAGGCTAACACCTCATTGTTACATTCATTAACACCCATTGGATCTATTAGACTAGGTTCAAAATTTTTAAAATTTATAACTCAATGCTATCAATTGGAATTGAGTCTATGACTTGGGATTATCAAACCAAGACTTTTACCACTAAACTAACATCTCATTATTAACTTATCATACTATACAAAATAAAGTACATTATATCATTATTAATATAATACATCATTAAAATAATACATCATATTCCTTCAAAAAGAGAAGCTTGAAAAACAATAATGGGGGGTGGTAGTGGGTATAACCGGGGGGTGGCGTGGTCCTTCAAGAATATTTCTTGGAGTTTGATGGAGTCTTCTACAAATAGATTCGAGGCACCACCATGAGTAGAAACTTTGCCATTGTCTACACTTTCCTGTTTCTGTGCCACTTAGAGAAACAAATTTTCTCTACACCAGGCTCCGAGCATCTTCTCTACTTCAAAAGATACATTGATGATGCCTTTGGAATTTGGAGCAATTCACAAGATTCCCTCTTTCAGTTACTTCATCAGTACAGTTCTTTCTATCCTACCATCAATATTACTTCCTCGATATCCAGCTCCTTAGCAAACATTTTGGATGTTTCCTTCTTCAATGGTTCTAACTTTGTTAACACTGGTATTCTTTCTACTAAGTGTTATCAAAAACCCTTGAATGCTTATCAATCCCTTTTTCCTCTTGGCATCCTCTCCATTAGAAGAAAGCTTTCATTGTTGCTGACCTCAAATGATACCTCATCAAAGAATCTTGCCTCAATGATCTTTAGCAAATTCAACAACAGCTCTTTTGATGACTTCGTGCTTGAGGATATCCTTCTCGTTTCTTAGCTCATTGCTTCAACCTTGTCCCTTCTTCCTCCAAATGACATCTTTTGGAATGGCTTCATCAACACCATAATGTTCGCAATACAAAATGGACCCTTCTCATCTTCAAATTGGATTTTAGTCCTTTCACTAAATCCTTGAACTTGAGGGCCCTCCTAAACCCTATATTTGCTCGAATCCGCCAAAAAGATCCGAGTCTCCAGAACATCATTCTAGATGCTATCACTTGTTGGAGGAATCCTAGAAAGCTTCATTCTTTTCTTGTTAAGAACAAATTCAAGTGCAATGGTCCTATTCCCATCTCAGCCTGAACGCATGGTGTCTATTCTAATTATTGCACATAACTGTTACTCTAATTTTGAAAGTTGGGACTCTATAAATTCTCATCTTGTACTTGTTGCTCAAACAACAAGCATTGCTTCTATAAACATACTGAAGACGGGTGAGATTCCCCAAAAATGTTTTATGTAGTTGCTTTGCTTTTATGTTTGAGCCTTTCTCTTGATTTGTCTTTAATCTCTCTATATTTTCATCTTTTCTTCAGCTGCACAAGATCTTACTTAAAATTTTACGTGTGCCACCATAGAGAGGACAAGCTAAACCTTGATGAGAGAGAGACAAGCCGCAATGAGAGAGAGGCTAGCACCCAATGTGAGAGAGAGGTTGGCCCCCAATGTGAGAGAGAAAGGAAGCCACCCACTCCCATGGACATTTTCTTTGCTCTTTGCTTTATAATTACCTACTAGTGACGTTTCACCTCCCCACATGTCCATCCACCTTCCCCATGTTGATCCACCTCCCTGCACGTCAGTTCAACTTCCAACATGTCGATCCACCTTTCCGCATGTCAATCCACCTTTTTACACATTAACATTGCTTGATGAAATAGTATATTATTTTATAGGGCAATTTTGTTGATCATGGCCCCATGCGATAGCATGGGCAAGGTTGGCCACAACACTTAGCCCCTAAACAACAAATTGCATGCAAGTGCAAGGAGCAGCAAAAATCATGAAATCTTAAAAGGAAAATAATAAAATAAGAAAATTTTCAAAAAAATAAATTTAAGATTGAACAATAAAACCGCCTCACCTAAGTCAGGACTCAGATAAGGATTGCCAAAATCAAAAATTCAAAAATGGGATTAAGAAGCAAGGGACATAAAAAAAAGGTTTCAGTAATAAAAATTTTTAGAAAATGGAAAGCATAAAAAAAAGTAGAAAATAAAGGGTTTGAAGATAAAGGTTTTTTTAAAAAAACAATAGGTTCCAAGATAGGATCAAAAAATGAAATAGCCACAAGAAAATGGCAAGAAGAGCTGATAAACAAAAGGCGAGTAAAATGGCCCTCCTTCTAGCACCAAAAATTTGTTGATGCATAGATTTTGGATGCACAAACACTAGAAAAGAAAACTTCATTTAGGAGACTATTGCCTAGGGTGCCTCCCATATGGACATGAAAACCCAGGAATAGTCTCAATTGGAGAGGGCCATGTGATGCTTCAAAAAAAAAAATTAAACAAAAAAATTGGAAGAATTCAAATTGAACAACTATCTTGAAATTCAAAACTTCATGAAAACACAGTAGGTAGCAAGAAATTTAAATTTTCCCTATGAAACACCACCAGTTTTGGACTTTAGCATTGCAACTGCAAATTTGTCTAAGTGCCAAAACTTGGAAAATTTTTCTAAGTGTTGGGTTACACTCTAGAGTGTAGCTAGTGTAGCACTGCAAAGAAGTCTCTGATAGCCTCCAAAAGCCTCTAGAGCTCAGCATCAGCCTTCACCTTAGCTCCAACACTCCTCCGACTATTGGCATTCCCTGATTGTTGGCATTCCCTAATGGTTGGCATTCCCCAACGGTTGGCATTCCCCAATAGTTGGCATTCCTTGATTGTTGGCATTCCCCAATGGTTATCATTCCCTAACTATTGGCATTTCCCAATGGTTGGCATTCCCTAACTATTGGCATTTCCCAATGGTTGGCATTCCCTGACTTTTGGCATCCCCAAGTGGTTCTCATTCCTTAGACATGAGCCTTTTTTAAGCACTTAGCATTGAGGCATCTTGGCATCTTGGCACTTAGCTCCATCAAAAAATGAGACCTAAAGCAAACCACACTAGCGGAGAGGCAGAGTTGCACATCACGGCCCATTGCAGCCTTGCAAAACACTACACGATACACTATGATGATCAATTGACAATCATGGTTCATCACGGTGAGCACTAGACTTCATGGCCTGATACCACCAAGATTGTAACTATGCTTCCACTATGCCTGTTGTATATTGTGTACCTTCTTAGACCTTTTTGGAGTTAACTATGCTTCCATTTTTAGCAGTGTTCCATTTCTCTCTCTCGTTTCTAGCATTTTCTTGCATTTTTCTTACATCTTTCCATACTTATTTCATGCATCATCATGTTGTACTACATATTGTTTACATTTGCATTTTGGCTAACAATGCCACCCCCCAATTATACCCACTGCCTTAGTTGCAACTAGCAAAGTTCCTATTCAATCAACATGACCATATAGGGTGTTCTACCTCCATTTCCAACAAGGCTATCATGAGGAGGCAAGGTTAAGGCTGTGCATCCATTAATCCCTTGGTGATTCCAACCACCGATGTTTTCGGTTGTTATAGTTTTTGGCACTAGAAGGAGGGCCTAGCCATTTCCTTCTACATTTTTTAATTAACACTTAACCAAAGCTCTGGATGCTTTGGAGAGCATTACAAGTTCTCTGAATGTGGCAAGATCTAGCGTAGCAAGCGTAGCACTAAAGTTAGCCATTTGCAGTAGCATTTTTTGTGCATTTTCATAGTTAGCATTTTTTATACATTTTCATACTTAGCATTTTTTCTGCATTTTCAGACTTAGCATTTTTTCTACATTCTCATACTTAGCCAAATTTTCTACAGTTTTACACTTAATCAATTTTTTGTAATTTCTATACTTAGCCATTTTTTCTACATTTTTACACTTAATTGTTTTCCTACATTTTTATACTTAGCCATTTTTCTGCTACCAGTAGACTTAGTCATTTTTCTACAGTTTTCAGAGTTAGCCATTTTCTGTAAATAGCAACTCTCACAACCTGATCTATGAATATGAATCCAGATCAACCTTCCACATCGATGTCTAACACATTTGACACCATGATCCACCCAAAGTGTGCTACACTAAGCCACGAACAATACAATTTTGTTTATGTCAAAATCCAAGCAGGATTACCAATGGATTACCTTTATTTGGAGGCACAACAGGACTATGAATGAGTCCATCAAAATGGACAGGAGTACAACCCCTCCTTGTTTGACATAATTCCACTCACGAAGTCCTACCACCAACTATTGTCCCAACTCATCCATGCAAACAAGCATGATGTAAGGACAACCTACAAGGAAGTCTCACAGAAGGAGGAAGATGAGTTCAAGGCCTATTCTAAACATGAGAGACCCCTCTACACCGTCTTCCAACAACCGCTCCCTAGTACATCCCCTCCTCAATTCAATCAATCCATCCTCTTTGAGATGGTAACCATTCTAATTCAGCCTTCCTTGCAAGCAACTATTGCATTTTCCCAACCCTATACTCATGCAATGGCCACCTCCAAGCCCCAAACAACTCAAGCATCCTACATTCCACTTTTCTCATTAATGTTCATGGTCTTTGTCCAACCCACTCGTGTGTGATCCACCTAGATAACTACGTCCATTGCTCAGCCGATGCATCAACTAAACCCGTCTGCTACAACGTTAAACTACCAATGCCCATCTGCTACAATGTTAAACTAGCAATGCCTGTCCACTATGACGTTAAACTGGCAAAGGTTGTCCACTATGATGTTAAACTGAAAAACTCCACAACCAACAATTTTCCCCTATGCTATGCAACCAACACAAGCCTAGCCAATGCAACTGGCTGGCACATCCCCAAGCTTGGATCAGGCATTCCAGCTAATCCAAAGCTTGATGGAGGAGATCAATTGACTTAAGGCTACCTCCTCTAACACCATCAAGGTGGTGGAATTTTACTGAGACGACCCCATAATTTCTATGGTACCACCTCTAACTCTCCCAACTGGGGTCCAACTGCCTCAATTCACCAAGTACAATGGTGAAGGGAACCCCAATGCACACTTGGTCACATTTTGATCTAAGTGCCTACTCCTTCAAGCTTGGCCACATACCATCATGCGCATGTTCCCCATGTCACTCACTGGCAAGGCCTTAAACTGGTATCGCATGCTATCCAAGGCCTCAATCTCCTCTTTGGAGGATCTCATAAGCTAGTTTGTGACACACTTCAAGTACAACCTAGAGCCTGAAGCAACCCTTGATCAGCTCATGCAGGTTAACCAAGTGCCTCTAGAGCCCTTGCCAAAATTCCTCCAACATTGGAATGCTACATTGAGTAAAATGCATGAACCCTTAGTAGAGACACACCTACTGGCCATCTTCAAGGGTGTAGTGAATGACTTCATCAAGTCCAAACTGTATTATCTAGCCCCAAAGTCTCTTAGCCAAGCCTTTGCCTAAATAAAAGGCATAGAGGAAGTAGCACAAGCTAGTAATGACCTAGCCTACATGGCCTACAAAAACCAACATGCTCGCAAGCAAAACACAATAGTGGCAACAATGGCCACAAGCACAAAAGCAACCAATCGAAACCTAAAGGCTAAGTAGCCCAAAGTCCCAACTTTCAAAGCTGCCAACTCTAGCACCAACTCACCTACATCAGCAGGGGCCACCCCAAGGCCCAACTTTAAGTGCAAGGATTGCTCAAAGTATACACCACTACCAATGGAACCCTCTAGACTACTAGAGAAACTCCTGAAAGCTAGTTGAATCTAATGCAAACATGTATTAGAGATTGCCACCAAAAACATGATAGGTACTGCGAACTACTAAGAAACCCCACCTCAGCAGTACTAAATGAGCCCTCGGTCCCACAACATTTCCAATTTAACCAATACTATCATTACCACAAGTTGTCTAGTCATAGTATAGACAACTATCGTGCTTTGTAGAATGACCTGCAAAGAATGATAGAATAGGGCCAATTGGTGCTCGACACAGTGAGCCAATCCAACCCAGATGATGCCTCCTACGTCATAAACTCCATTAGCATAGGTGGCAAGTCCAAACCTATGCAACAACCTTTTATGATCCATGTGCCTCCCAGCAAGGCAAGGATCCCCTTGGCCTCCATAAGCAAGAGGCCTCCCTTTGTTATCAAAGTGTCACCTCATGCATCCACAACACCCTTTGTGGTTAAGGTCCCAAGCCAACCATCTGCTAAGATGTTAAACTAGCATGATGTAGCAACAGCAATCACCAAACCACCATTTGTCATAAGGGCGCCACAACGTGATGGCCCCTCACCTACCCGAAGCCCAACAGTGGGCAACGTCTCAATCTCTCCTTCTTCAAGGGTTGATCCCACTATCAACCTAGGTAGGCCTACTAAATGGAAACACAAGAGGATGAACAAGTGCCTCGTAATCCCCATGGCCAAGGAAAAAGCCATGACTAGCAAGCAACGACTGAACACTGGGGCCCCTACCCCCAAGTAGGCCAAGCAACCCAAGCCCAAGTCCCCTTCGCAAGAGATCTATCTCTTAAGCTTCATGGAGGAAGTCAAGGTTAACACAATGGCTGATGACAATAACTTCATAACTCTACTAACCCAAGTAAAACAAACACTCAAGCAAAAGAACACAACGCTAAGCTTGTATGACCTAGTCATGACCTCATCTACTCATTGTCAAGCCTTGGCCCAAATGTTGGCCTCCATTCCTATTATAGAGGACATCCCTACAAATTAGGCATCCATTTATGCTATGATGTTCCCCCCTGCACCACAAGAATTAGGCTCAACATCCCTAGCATTTCATGATGATCCAGTTAAGTTAATCCTAAATGAGGGGAGGTCAGTATAGCTCCATTATCAATTAGCATACGTGTTGGGCAGTGCACGATCTGTAGAGTGCATGTTGATGATGGTGCAATAGCAAATTTAGTCTTGTACTCCATCATCAACAAGCTAGGCCTAACAGACGAAATCATGCCAACCAAAATTGTGTGTCTAAAATCCTTCAACGGATCATGCGTCACTGTCAGGGCGATAATCAACTTAGCCTTCATGGTAGGAGAGCAATTCCCCATGAGTGAAAGTTTCATTATCATAGAGGAGATGCCAAGGTTCAACATGATCCTAGGAAGGCCTTGGTTAGCTCAACTACAGGCAGTTTCCTCTCCCATCCGTCAAGAAATCCACCTTCCATATGAAGGTGGTCAAGTTGTCATCCATGGTAATAATGCCTCCTCTCCGACTATCCATAACATAGACATGGTGCAAGTGTCAAAGGTTGAGTTTCTTGGTGATGCATTTGCAAAAATCAACACAATGCCTAAGGCTAACACACTTGAACGAGTGGTTGAAGCCAAAAGCCTCCTAGAGGATCCTAAGCCTTACACGCATCCTAATCCACACCCAATTAGGAAGCAACTATGTGACCAAGACTTTCCCTTGGTCAAAAATGCACAAAGTGCCTACCTACCCTTTGCCTCCACTTGCCATGTATTTTTGACTTTCATTTACATGACACTAGCCTATGTGTTTACATTTTTCCTACTTACTTAGATCACACATTTCATTTTGTTCACACATTTTTTTTACATTGTTTATGCGTCCATCCACTTAGCTTACACATTACATCTGAAAAACATCAAAAACACATAAAAAAACATAGAACTACAAAAACACATGGCTCGAAAAGGCCTTAAACTATCCCATGGCCTAGACCAACCTAAAACTATCACTTTTTGCATTGCTTTCCTTTCATTCATCCATTTTAACTGTGTTTACAACAAGTGTTTCTTGATGTTGATTTCTTTCTAGTTGATTTTTGTAGGATCTTACAGGCACATAGCATGACTATGCATGCAGCATCACACCTCACACAAGCAAAGTAAGCACTCGTCCATCATGACATAAAAAATTGGCATAGATAGTCTGCTATGACTACAAACTGGCACAGATCATCCTTGGGTCATGATGTTAAACTGGTACAACATCCATTGTCCACTATGATGCTAAACTAGCATCTAGCAGTCTCCTAGGACTATAAACTAGCACATCAAAGTCTACTAGGACCTTAAATTGGATTCACAATCTACCAAGACTTTAAACTAGCATGTTACTAATTTGTTTGATCACCTTCCATTGGTGAAACCCTTGGGGCACTCACAGCATCATCGTCTCCCACCATTTTGCTGATCTTTTCAAGCACTTGCCATTAGTGTAAACTTTAGAGGACTCCCAACACCATTGCCTTGACACTTTCACTGGCTTCCTGAGCACTTGCAACTAGCACAACATTTAACACATTTATAGCATCTTCACATCTAGCACTTGCAACATCTTCACATCTAGCATTTACACTTACATTTTGTGTTGTGTGGTTTTCTTGTCTTCTCAGAGTTGTGTTTGCAAGATGAAGCCTCAGAGGTGGTCATGCAAAGATGCATCTCATTACAGTAGCAAGTCGCCACATTACGCTGATGTGCATGATTGGACTAGTTAAGCCACTCAAGAGTGCACATCCCCCTCATCCTTGTTACAACCTATGCACATCCACTCCTTCATCCCAATATCCTCTCATCCCCCACATACTCATGATTACACATTCCTCAAATGCATATGCATAGTGACGCATATGGCATTCTCTTCACATCAACTATAAAGCCCAAGTAGATGTAATGCAACTCATCCCTATGAGGAAACACCTATCCTATAGATGCGATGTAGTCGCATCAAAACAAAGTCCATCTACTTGATGGCCAACTTGCAGCTAGCATTCAGTAGTAAGTTGAACCCAATGAAGGTTCCCCTTGCAACAAAGCAAAAATAAAAAGTAAAGGAGAATGGGAAAAAACACATCCCCAAGCAAATTAATAGCACTGTAGTTTCATAATCGACCTAGCCTTAGATTGACTTTGACTCTCTCATGAGTACTCTGATGAGAGGTCAATATTTCAAGGGCAAACTACTTCATACCATCATCATCACCAACCATGCTAACTTCGCATCTTCAATTATGATCCACTATTTGCATTTCATTTCCATAGGTTTCATTTCATCTTCCTAGCATTACCTACACCCTTTTCCCTCAGCATACCCTTATCCACAACACTCTTAAACATGGTTAAACAACACCTAATCTGGTACTGATGAGCGATGTTGATGCCACATTTGCTATGGTGTTTTGTAATTCTTTGTCAACATCTCTTGGGCCACTCCTCCAAATTTCAATAAATAGGAGCCATTAAAACACCACCAATTTTGGACTTCAACATTGTAACTACAAATTTTTTCTAAGTACCAAAACTTGGAAAAGTTTTCTAAGTGTTGGGTTACGCTCTAGAGCGTAGCCAATGTAGCACTGCAAAGAAGTCTCTGACAGCCTCTAAAAGCCTCTAGAGCTCAACATCAGCCTTCACCTCAACTCCAACACTACTTTGACTATTAGCATTCCCTAACAATTGGCATTCCCCAACTGTTGACATTCCCTAACTATTGGCATTCCCCAATAGTTGGAATTCCTTGACTGTTGGCATTCCCCAACGATTGGCATTCCCCAATAGTTGGCATTTAACTATTGAAATTCCTCAACTGTTGGCATTCCCTAACAATTGGCATTCCCCAACTATTGGCATTCCCCAATAGTTGGCATCCCCTGATTGCTGGCATTCCCCAATTGTTGGCATTTCTTGACTATTGGCATTCCCTGACGGTTGGCATTCCTTAATGGTTGGCATTCCTTAACCGTTGGCATTACCCAATGGTTGGCATTCCCAAACTCTTAACATTCCCAAGTGATTCCCATTCCTTAGACGTGAGCCTTTTTTAAGCATTTGGCATTTGGGCATTTTGGCATCTTGGCACTTGGCTCCATTGACGAATGAGACCCAAAGCAAACCACATCGACGGAGAGGCAAAGTTACACATCACGGCCCACTGCAACCCCATTGCAGCCCTACAAAACACTACATGGTACACCACGGTGGTCAACTTGGCAGGCATGGTTCATCATGGTGAGCATCAAACTTCATGGCCCGATACCACCAAGATTGTAACTTCTCTTTCACTGTGCCTCTTGTACATTGTGTACCTTTTGAGACCTTTTTGGAGTTAACTACACTCCCATTTGGGGTAGTGTTCCATTTATCTCTCCCATTTCTAGCATTTTCTTGCATTTTTCTTCCATCTTTCCATACTTATTTCATGCATCATCACACTGTACTATGTATTGTTTGCATTTGCATTTTGGTTAACCATGCCACCCCCCAGTTGTACCCACTACCTTAGTTGTAACTAGCAAAGTCCCTATTCAACCAAAAAGACCATTTAGGGTGCTCTGCCTCCATTTCCAGCAAGGCCCTCACAATGAGGTAGGGTTAAGGCTATGCATCCATTAATCCCTTGGTGATTCTAGCCACCAATGCTTTTGGTCGTTACACCCTAGTCTTGTTGATGTTTCTGGTTTGTTGCCACCAATGGTGTCCATTGTCATACAAGAAGACCACGACCGCCACCTGAAGAGGGACAAAGAAGAAGTTGGATACCACACTCTTGAGAGATATCACCTATTGGCAAAATTTGTTGTTGGCAGATGAGGATAAAAAAATGAAATAATAAAGCCACCGAGAAGAAGAGATTGGCTGGTCAGGGACTATTGCAATCAGTCACTTGTTGTATGCTGTAGTGCACACTTGCAGCCACTGTCCCATGTGCCATCCAAAAAGAAAAAGGAGAGAGAGATCTATCTAGTGTTCCACCATCATGCACCTCACTATCGCCTACCACACAACCTGCTATTGGTGGTAGGAAACCTAGGGAGGCTACCTATTGTAGCTTCACTGTTGTCGAAGAGAGGAAGAAGAAAGAACCTTGCTACAATCATCGATTTGGGTCTATAGAGAGTGGGAGGTTTTCTATTGATCCCTTGTCCTCTGACACTACCCTGGCACTACTAAAAGAGGAAGAGGGAGAGAGATCTATCCAGTGTTCCACTACCATATTCCTTACTATCACCTACCACGTGACCTACCAATGGTGGGAAAAAACCCAAGGAGGCTGCTTGTTGCAACTTCACCATTACCTAAGAGAGAAATAAGAGAGAACCCTGTTGCAATCACAATTAGGATCTACAAAGAGAGGGAGGTTATCTACTGATCCCTTGTCCTTTGACACCACCTTGGCACTCCTAAAAGAGGAAGAGAGAGAGATAGATGTCACTGCTATCTATTCTGCGTGCTACAAACATGTTGTTCATGGCCTATGTTTCCTAGCACACACGTTGTTCTATTTGCCACATGCACTGCCAAAGAGAGGAGAGGCTAGACCCTAATAAGAGAGAGATAGGTCCTAATGAGAGAGAGGCTAACTTCCAATGTGAGAGAGAGGCTGGCTTTGATGAGAGAGAGGTTGGCCCCTAATGTGAGAGAGAAAGGAGGTCACCCACTTCCCCCCTGGATGTTGTCTTTGCCCTTTGCTTTATAACCATCTACTAGTGACGTTTCACCTCCTCGCACATCAATCCACCTTCCCACATGTCGATCCACCCCCCTACATGTTGGTTTAGCTTCCGACACATCGGTCCACCTTCCTGCACATTAGTCCACCTTCCCACACATTAACATTACTTTGTGAAATAGTATATGATTTTATAGGATAGTTTTGTTAATCATGGCCCCATGTGATAGCATGGGCAAGGTTGGCCACAACAGCTTTCACAATCTTAAGTTCATAATTTGCCACATGTAGTTTCTATAAGGCATCTTTCCTATATGCAAATTCTTTCTCGTATAGTGCATAAACTATTGCTACTTGCTATTCTAATTCATTCCTAGGCTTGCCTACCATCAAAATGGCCAAATTAGTATATCAAAGATTTTCTAATCTCATATATTCTATCAAATCCCTAATTTGTAGGTGTTTATTCTTTATTTCTACCTAGTAGACATGAGCAAGACTATCCAAAATTGGCCTTCAATCAGTATTCTTTGTAGAAATGGAGCTAGCTTTGGTGTTTTCCATCTGGATCTCTTTCTCATTGATCTATTTATACATGCCCACCTAATTTCTAAAATGATCCTTAAGTCATTCAAGTTTCTTGGCCTTGTTCTACCATGCATTGATTTTGATTGCAAGTTTCTATTAAATAGCATAGACTTCTTCCATTGACAAGGTTCTATTTTCATAAGCCAAGTGACTCATGTCTTGGTTGACGTAGATTAATTACTCTTGGAGTTTTTGGATGATCTTGTCAAGACAATTCTTTTTCCTTTCAATGTTCGTCAACCAAGCATTGTCAATAGCTAGTTGTTTGCTTCCTTCTTACAAGGTGATGAGTGCTTTGACATGTGCATACATTTGAGCTTCTTTCACTAATACATCCCATACCACCTTATCCTTAT
Source organism: Gnetum montanum (assembly GCA_015680685.1). Lineage (NCBI taxonomy): Eukaryota > Viridiplantae > Streptophyta > Gnetopsida > Gnetales > Gnetaceae > Gnetum > Gnetum montanum. The sequence goes on along the minus strand of MNCI01021382.1, from coordinate 113,999 downwards.
CATTCTCCATCTTCTTATTATGATCAATGAGGCATCTCACATGGTATGCTTTGAATTAGTTAAGATGGTTTGGCACAACGAACTATGTTGGGTCCCTTCTTTTGGCTCTTAGAGTGGTTAGCTTTTCTTGTAATTTTTGAACTTCATTCTTTGCATGATCTACTATAGTCTCAACCATGACCAACTTTTCCTTGGTGGTAGTTAATTTATACTAAAGTGTAGTGATATCACTAGGAATATCAAAAGGATTCTGCATGACTTATCCTATCTGCAATAGTCTTTCTAGTACTTCGTTGTGTTCAGCAAGAGTCATTGAGGTATTAGCAAGCAATTGAGCATCTCTTGCTTCAAAAATATCAGCTGGTGGCACAACATGGACATTAAATGATTCTTTGATATGATCAGTAATAACTTCAGCTACTTCTGCTACATCTTGATGTTGCATAATCACAACTGTGGCTCCCTCTCATATTTCCAACATCACTTGGAATGATGTAGCATTCCTTAAGATCTATTGTGATCAATCATTCCCTCTTCCTGACTAGAATGAAATTTTCCCACTTGTAAGGTCTATAGAAATTATGGGTCTGCACTTTCTCTAACTTTGTAAAGATTGATACCGTCTCTTGTTCCCCAACTTATTGTTTCTATAATCTGCTACATATGGCTCATTAAGGATTTGTAGTCCTACGATGATGGTGGTGGAACTTCTTCTTATTTTTGTTATTATTCAGCAACTAGTGGTTGGCTACTAGGTCTTGCTTATAGTTGTTAACTAGTAGCTTGGATGGTATCAATATGAGTTGAGCCTATAGCTTCCTTAATACCTAATTCTTTTCCAACATATCCTTTTTAGGAGGCATTAGTTTTGACATTTCTATATATGAAGCATTTGAGGCTTTTCTTAAAACATCATTAGTATAATCTAATATGCCTGCTTGCTTGCATAGCTTTCTTATTAGGTAGGGGAATGGCAGTGTTGATTTCCCCACCTTCTTCTCCTCGAACTACCTTTGAATTTCTAGGAAGTAGAGATAGGTGATGTTGGTGTTAAATTTCCCCATAAAAATGACACTTCCTCTAGCTGCATAGGCTGATATTTTGTTGACAAATGATAGGTTCCAATCATAAAGTAAATCTTTTCTTTAGTAATCATCTCACTATATTCTTTGTCTTCTTACCATAGGCTCTTTGTAGACACAATCTCTTGACATCTGTATTAGACCTTGTGGAAATTGGTGTTACATTAGCCTCTTCATTTGGCAAATTTAGGAGTTTAGTAATTGCCTTTACTAAATATAATACTAAAACTCCTTCTATTTTGATAATGGCATTGGCTTGCTTATTTTGCCAAAACTGGTAAGTTTCCCCTAAATACCATTCACGACTATTAAATAATGTAGACCACAAGGGAGATGATTGAAGTTGTGTCCTCATGGCATCTAGAGCAAATTTCATAAATGAACGAAAATTCAACTCCATGATAACCATGGACATGATTAATTTCTATTGGATAGCCTAGAGGCATTTTGGTGATGGCATGAGGCATTGTCCTTGTTCAAGTGCTTGTGGGGCTTCTACCTCTACTTGTGCAAATTGTTCAGTAGTAGGTGTTTACTGATGAATGTTGAACGACTAGGATTCCTACTCTGCTTGTAGAGTCTATTCTCCAGTTTGGCCTCTTTCACAACCCTGGGTCTTTTTCTCCTAGTTTGTGAAGATTCTCCTTTTGGTATTCTCTTTGGGGCCATCTGTAATCAACAAGGATTTAAAATTATTAGAGTATTCACATCAACTATTAATAGTTCTTTACCTTGCTCATACCCTTGTTTTGATCAAGTTCTTATCATATTATGACTGTGGAGTTAGAAAAATTTTCAAAAAGATACCCCCTAAGTGTTCCAGTTTTAGTTACCATAACCTTCCACACTTGTTATCTTTGTACTTATAGCACCTTAGAATAGTTAGAATGATGTATTAGGAGAATTCGTTGAATTATTTGGCTTAAATTTAATTAGTTCATGATACTATCTTTAGTATTTCATCTTACTTACCCTTATACTATCTTCCGATGTTAGAAACTTTTTTCAAAATTTTGGCTTAAATTTCTTAATGCCACCCCTCCACGACTAAGTTAAGTCCTTCAAGATCAACAAGGTTCAAAACTTTTGAAAATCGACATCATGGGGACAAAGTCATGGGATTTGGAAGTTAGCTTGTCAGAGCTCAGAAAGAGAATGGCAAAAACTTCTCTTGGTGCAAATGGGAAGAATAAAAAATTTGCTAACTCCTCCTACATATATATAGTATTTTTATAAGAGAGACATTATTGATACGACATTGTATCAATGATGTATGAGGAACTCATACATCACAACAACAACAACATCTTGAAAAATTTCAATTTTTTTATTAATTTTTCTCAAAAAATGAGTCAAATAGAATTATTGGAAGATAATAAGCATTTCCATAGGGTTTTGAAATAGCCATGATGCTCTAATTTCAAAAATAAGCATTTAAAGTCCATAAATAAGGAATCTCAGGCAATGAAAGTTTATAGAGTGTATAAAAATGGATGAAGGGTTATAGGTATATGGGCAAGTTTTTGAAATTTAGTGAAGTATTTATTAAATTTTTGATGTTTTTGGAAGGCACAAGATGATGTGGAATTGCTTACTAGGTATGAAATACAAAAGTTATACTAGTGGGTCCTACCCAAAGTAGGCTCTAGCCCTTAATGCCCTTGTATACCATGCCTAAAAGTGTTCGTAGGCACTAGAGGAATTGAATGTAAGACATACCTATTTAGCAAAACACATATATTAGTATCACCAAATTGGAAAAATAACACTATATTACAAAAAACCATAAATTTATAATTAAATATACAGTGAGGTGAGATGGACTGTAGAATGGATTATTGAAATTTGAACATGAGGTGTCTTACCATAAGCATAATGAATTCTTGTGTGTAATTAGTGATTAAAGTAATCATTGGCCTTTCTATTCAAGATTCAAACTAAGTCCAAACCACTTTCCAATGACATTGCATTGTTTCAACTCTAAGAATGACTACCATAAGACTATCACTATTGCAAAGAGTATTACCATTTAGTGTGTTGTTGAAGGGAGGAGTTTATTTATTACACTTATTATTATTATTTTTAGATTCCTAAGAAGCCTCCTACCTTCAGGCATGGGTAACATGTCTTTCTAGTGATGTGGTAAGGTAGCATTTATTGTACTCTTACTTCCATTTTTTGTTAAATCTACAAGGACATATACATATGTAACAACAGGATAGAACTCATAGCAATAATTTAAGAGAATCCACATATGTCTTTAATGTCATATCCTTGCATTCCCACTTGGTTCTTTACTCTTCTATCCAAGAATAATGATTACAAGTTTATTTTTAGTCTTATTATAAGAAGAATATCATTATGGCCATGGTAAGAACCTCTTATTGTTGGAATGGGTGGATGGATGTTGTGGTCTCATTGTATAGATAATCAATCTTGTATGATTGATAATATAGAGAAATATTCACCTTATTGGGACTACATCTTACCTTATTTGATGTGTTTTATTGAAAATTGACAAAAATATATACAAAGAAAATGATGAATTCATAGAAAAAATGGAAAAATAGAGAAAGAATTTGAAAAATATCAAAAAAATAGCAAATGATTAAGAAATGAAAAAGTATAAAAGAATGAGAAGATATCAAAAAATGTGAAGAGATATTAAGAAAAAAAGGTATAACAAAAATATAAACCACAAAAATTAGAAAACAAAAAAGGTAAAGAGCACTTATTAATTCTAAGTCGGGATAACGCATCCCTCCCATGACTGAACTCATGGATGAGTGTTAAGAAAATGGATCCTAGATCCCTTGGATCATGCGATCTAGGTTTCTCACTTACCATCCTTAGTGACTTAGTTTTTTGGTTATCATCCCATGTACTCTTGATGGCAATCGAGGTTTGATCATTTGAGGACATATATCTTGTTGGACTAGATGGTCTTTCCATCTTAGAAGGTCCAACTATACTCTCTGGTTTATTCTTAGATTTAAATTTTAAGTCCTTAGTTCCCCTACTTGTTGGTGTATGATTCTAGTTTAATATTTTCATTTGTGAGCTCTTAGTTGGGGTCATTCTCTTAGAATAGAAGTTAATAAGTGGGTTAGATGTTTCCATGCATGTTTTAGACAATTTTAGGTTCTTAGTTATTGGTCACAAGGTGTCTTTTGGTTTAGTGGCCCATGTTTCTTTTCATACACACACTTGTTTCTCACTTCTATTGTGGGCTATTATAAGGATTGTGTTGACATTTTAAAGTGTTGGTTCACAACTACACCCTTATTTATCATTGGTAATGCATGGAATCCTTTGCATGTGTATGGCTCCTTACGTGTCCTCCTTAGAAATTTCTACAAATAAATCTCTCATTTCTAACTTAGTATCTATTGTGCTAAGCCATGCTCTTTCCATTATGATGTAAAATTCCTTGTCATTATTCTTCATGTCAATCATCAAAAAGTTTGTTGGATAGGACCACCCATTAATAGTAGCAACCACATCTTCTATCTATCCCTAAGGAATGATGATAGATTGATCTACAAGCGTTAACCTTATGTTATACTTCTTTAAGGGTGATAAGTTCCATGTTGATGAGCAGCAAGGTACCCCTACGTCCAACCATACAAATCACAGGCATTCAAGTGTGATTCGGTCAAATTCCATAGACTTTAATTACGAAGTACGCTAGAGCTAAACGGTGAGTTCATGTTGTCCATTTTTTGTCTTCCCAGTCTCACTTCTAAAATGCAAGTGTATGGTTAAGTATGACTGAGGCATAAGATTTTAATTATTTTGTGTTTTATCAATTTGATTGCCTAAAACAAGAATAAAAGTAAGAGTAATTAAGTAATCGTCCCCACTTCCTGGACACATCCTAAACTTCATGTAAACACTACTGGGTTGTCAAATGCTAATCATTTCTGAGCTACTAAGTGTCACACATATGTTCAAAGGGGTCATGCTTGTGTATTCTAATTAGTTGCTTAATTAATCAAAATTAATTGTTGAATGAATAACATTAATGTAAACTACATGAAATCATGATATGTAAATGTGTAAAGAAAGAAAGTATCAAGTGTTGCAAGATGAATCAAAAAGCTCATCTTTATTGCCAACACAACAGTGTGTTCAAGTACATCAATGCTTGAATAAAGCTCTTATCACACTTAGACCTCCTGTTGTGAGCACTTGGAAAATATTCTAACTCTCGAATGAACAAACTACAAGAATTTCACTACTTGACTTCAAAAACTACCCCCAAATCGTTTGCCCAATGGTTGTATTTATAGGCCTAGGAGTATCCTATGATATCGCATGCCCGATATTGCATCTTGGGTCATGATATTGTGTACCCGATATCGTGGCCACTCCAATATCAGAACTTATGAAAAACACGATTCATCATACCCCCATGATTGAATGAAAACTTGTCCTTGAGTATAGAAGAAGAGTAACAAGTCCCTTACAAAATATATTAGGAGGCATGGAATGTTTGACTGACATGCAAAGTGACACAAAGGAAATAGACAAATACAAAAGTGCCCAAGCATATAACATTAAAATTATGTATAAAATTGGGTGTTCATGACAACAAGAAAGAACACCCTTGGTTCTAATGGGCATCCAACCCCTCTTGACAATAGAAGAATGAGAGGTAGAAGAGATCCAATGGTTATGAACAATCTCCCGTGAGTGATATTGTTGCATCCTCCTTGGTGAAGATAGCCCTGCTTCCAATCCATGCTCCCTAGTACAATCACAACAAAATAAAGGATTCGTATATAAAGTGTAATACATGGTAGTTGAATACCTTGTCTCATCAGTGATTTTATCTAGCTAAGTTGTGATTGTGGTAGATTGGTTGCTTGATAATGTTAGTGGGAAGACTGACAAATGGGTTAAGTAAGAGAAGCAATCCATAAAATTCAGAAAAAGCTTAACACAAGGAATCCTAGAAAGATGGTATAGAAATTCACAACAATAAAAAGAAGGAATTCACTAAAAATAGTTGTGAAGATGTGCACAATTGGATGGCATTGATGGGATAAATAAAAAGAATTCAATTGTAAAAATGTCTAAGGTTAAAAAACTTAACTTAACCAAACCAAAAGATATGCAAGTGGGTCCTCCCCAAAGTAGGCACAGGTCTTTTATGCCCTTGCATAACTTCAAACCAAGGAGTTCGTGGGCACCGTGGATGATTAATGGTTATAGAAGGTTAAGTACAAAAGCCCAGAAGTAACTGACTGAGAAACCTGACACATCAAACTAGAACATTAAATCAAAACATAAAATCGACAGTGAGGTGAGGCATGAAAAGCATAGATGGATGAGAGAGAGAATAGAATGGAGTTCCTAATTATGGTCACATGAAATCCCTTGTGGAGTTCATGATTAAATGACTTGGTAGGATCCATCCTTAGTCCAGACCAAAACCAACCACTTTCAATAACTTTGCATCGACATTCTAAGACTAGTCCATCCCCTAAGGCATAAGAATGCTCCACAAAACAACCACTGTTCCAAATTGAAGAAGAAGTAGGAAGTGAGAAAGGGCCTTAGTTAGAGGAGACAAGACAAGTTTCATAGCCAGTGCTTATAGCCCTTTTATTTGGTCTAAGGGGTGTTCTTTGAATTCCCATATTTTTTTTTGAATAGGAACCACATCATACAAAGACCCATGTATTTTCACATTTATTTTGTCCAAGGGATGTGATTTAAATCCTCATCT
>MNCI01021382.1:89058-106372 GCA_015680685.1 Gnetum montanum | reverse complement strand
TCCTTTTATGCTAGACTTAGATCCATGTCAAGGTCACAAGTTATAGAGAGTGTACAGAGCTTGGATTAGATGGGCAGTGTTGGTAGTTTTTCATACATGAGCTCATAGGGAGAATAACCTATGGGAAGCTTCCATGTGGAGTGATAGGCCAGAGGGCATCATTTAATTTGGTGCTCTAGTCCCTTCGGTACTTGCTAATAGTAAGTGTTAAAATTTTTGTAATCTCCCAATTTGTGACTTTAGCCTAACCATTGGCTTGAGGGTGATAAGGTGTTGTAAGTTTATGCTCAACCCCCAAGTGCTACATAAGTTTTCAGAAAGTGGAACCTATGAAATGAGTTTCATTGTCAGAAATTAACACATGAGGCACACCAAACTTGTTTATAAGATTCTATTGTACAAACTAAGTAGCAGTAGTGGATGTACAATCGATGATGGTTGTTGCTTCTGCCCACTTAGTGCAATAGTCAACTGCAACTATTATATACGCCTTTCCATTTGACAAAGATGTGATGGGACCCATAAAGTTAATACTCGAAATATCGAATGGCTTCAGAGGCTGAATCCATTGTTGTGGCACCTCCATTCGAGTTATCACTTCACCATCCCTTTAACAACAAACACAAGTGCAAACAAATTGGTGTGCATCCCTGAAGATTATTGGCTAGTAATATCCTGCCATGAGGATTTTTATGGCTGTGCATCTCCCAACATAATGGCCCCCACAAGGGCCTTTGTGAGCATCCTAGAGAACACACAATTGATCCATGTTAGGGAGACACCAACATACCAAACCATCGGAACATACTTTATAAAGATTCCTATTGATTTCCATGAAATGCTTAACCTAGTGAAGAAACTATTGTTTCTATTGGGTGTCCAGCCCTTACAACTGTTCTTACTTGAGTAGATAAGTGAGAATGGTGCCATACCATCTTAGTTCATTGGGCATTTGTGCATTAATATCCCCTACAAGGAGAAATTCATTGGGAAATTGATCAAACAAGGGGCTCTCTTTCTCCTTGTCATCCCATCTTAACTATGATAAGTGGTCAGCGACCACATTTTCCATACCCTTTCTATCTACCATTGTGAGATCAAACTCTTGCAAAATCACGAGCCACTATATGACATGACGGCTCACTATTGGTTTATTCATTAAAAACTAGATGGCGCTATGATCTGTGTACATGAACACTTTATAACCAAGCACATAGTACCTGAACTTTTCTAAGGCAAACACCACCACCATCAACTCTTTTTCCATAGTGGTGTAGTTTAGCTATGCACCTATGATACTCTAACTTGCACAGTGAATGTAATATGGACATTTTTGATCATCCAACTACATAAGCACTACTCCCAAAGCATAATTTGATGCATTATTCATCACATGAAATGGCTTGGACCAATAAGGTTCTTGTAGAATTGGGGTTTCAACAAGCTTCTACTTTAGTTGTTGAAATGTTGTTTCATGCGTAAGGGTCTAGATAAATTATGCATCTTTCTTTGTTAATTCAACCAACGATTTGGCGATTTTGGAAAAGTTCTCGATGAAGCGTCAGTAGTAGCTAGTATGGCCAAGGAATGACCGCACTTCTTTAACTATTTCTAGTTGATAGCTTATTCCTTGAATGATCCTTATCTTTTCAGGATCCACCTCGATTCCTGTTTTTGAGATACGGTGCCCCAAGACTATGCCTTCCTAAACCACAAGATGGCTCTTTTGCCAATTGAGCTGAAGGTTTTTTTCAACACATCTCCTCAATACCTACTTAAGATGGTCCAAGGCTTGCTCGAACGTAGCTCTATAGGTAGAAAAATCATCCATGAAGACTTCTACCCCACTACCAATTTGTTGTTGGAAAATGCTAAGGACTAATCATTGGAATGTAGCTAGGGCATTACATAGACCGAATGCCATTTGACAATAAGCAAAAGTCCCCCAAGGACTTGTGAAAGTTATCTTTGCTTGGTCCTCTAGTGCGATTCAAATTTGGTTATAGCCACTATAACCATCCAGAAAACTGTAGTAGCTATGCCCAGAAATGGTGTCCAATAGTTGGTCAACAAAAGGAAATAGAAAATGATTTTTGAAAGTTGCCATATTAAGCAGCCGAAAGTCAATGCACACCTGTCATTTGCCTCCTTTCATGGGCATGATCACAAATGGACTAACCCACTCACTATCTACAATAGTGTAGATGAATCCCACCTTTGAGGAGTTGCTTGATTTTCTCTTTGACAATCTGCTTTAATTTGGAATTCAAATGCCACTGCAGCTACCATTTNTAGTGTCTTTAATTCAAGGGGTTCTTATTTGAAATTGTTAGGAATCTCCAACTCTTCCTAATTGATATCATCATTTACTCCCTCGGAGAGCTAGTGATGAAAGTGCTTGAGTTCATCCATACTTGCAACATATTCACACATTAAGCCCTCAATAGGTTCCATGCACAATGTACTACTGCTAGAATCAGCTATTAGCCACTGAGTGCTTTTTTGTTTTATGGCTGCCACATACAAACATCTCTAGATTTCAGCTTCTAGTACACACTGCTTAAATGCAAAGATAGATGTTCGCTTCACTGACCATAACTTCCGCACACAATGGCACCCTAAATTATTGTACCCAATACATGGAACCCTCTTCTTCTCGATCTTTCCAAATTCATTTTATTTAGATATCTCTAAGGAAAGATCTCTAATGCCCATTTTTGGCATTAATAGTGCTTAACCATGCCCTTCCCATAATAATTGGGAAGTCCCCCTTATAGTTCTCCATCTTGATTACTAAGAAGTCAGTAGGATATGACCACCCACAAACGGTGGTCACAATGTCTTCTACCAATCCTAATGGAACCGTGATGGACTGGTCTACTAGCTCTAGCCTGATGTTGCTCTTCTTCAAGGGAGGAAGGTTCCACATAGAGTACATCTCATGCAAGATCAAATTAACACCAGAATCAGAGTCAAGAGGAAATTTACAAGGCTCATTCCTAGCAATTTGCAAATACACTTTGGAACTCCCAAGATTAGCTAACTTCCTAGGTAAGTTACCAGCTCGAATCCAATCAGATATAGCATGGGTTAATATTACAGTGTGGATTCAAGAGGGATTTTGGTTTGAAGGGGACTTGAATAAAGGTAAGGTGGAGGAAGGTGGAGGAGCAAGGCTACCAACCACTAATGTGTTTGAGGGCTTTAGTGGACTTCAAGGTCAAAAGAAGGATCTTTTCTTTAATCATGGTTTCAACCGACTTGGTTGGTTAACCGGTTGCAAATTAACCATCCTTGTAGCATTTCCTTACTGTGGTTATTCACCTTGCATGAATGGATCAGGTGGTAGCTGTGTAGGAGGTGGGGGAGTAGGTGTAGGAATAAGAGGAGCATGAGGATAGTAGGTGGCATCCCTCCTTGCATATGATGGTTGGTACACCTTAAGAGTGTAGTGGTGATGTTGGTAAGCAGCAACATGACTAGAGTCCCATGGAGATGAAGGTTGCTAAACATAATAACCATATGGATCTAGTTTCCTATAGGGGTACTACTATCTTGGAGGTGCCAACATCCACAATTGTGGTTACTGCCACTATTGGTACAATTCATAGGGTTGTAGTGGAGTTCCACTTGGATAGTACAGCTTTGGTTGGTGGAACTTTCAAGAGTTTCCTTATGGATAAGGCAATCTTTTGGGTGTTTTCCTTTGTGCAAGTCATGGATGTAAGGTATACACCCCATATTCCTGCAAGTGTGACACAATTGGATAGCATCCCTTAGGATGTTCATACTAGCAGATGTCACACCTGCCATCATCATTTGATTCACTATCTGCAACTATCTTTATCACAACCATCTTACCCTTACCCTTAGATATGCACGTTCAACTTCGTTACGTCTCTAGCACTCACGCTTACCACTTTACTCCTTGGACTCTTCAGTAATTTTTAAAACAACTTGAAACTTATTGTCCATGGATTCCCATAATTGGTCAACCTTAGTCGTGATTTCAGACTACAATTTCAAGAGTGGTGATTAGCCACCTCATCTCTAGTTAACTCATCCTCACTATCACAAAATTGAACCCCCCTTTTGTAGATAGAAGGGTTCCCATTGTGTTCCTCTCCACTTTCTTTCTTTCTCAATTCTCCCTCCTCCTTGGCTACCTGCTCAATTAACTTTTGGATCTAATGGCCGCTTAACTCTGTCAATCTCCCTTGAGCATAGATGCCAAGGGTTTTTCTTATTTCAGACCATAACTTGTCTATGATATGAAAGAGTTAATCAAGTTGAGAGTATCCATGGCTGAGACACTTATGCAACATAGAGTAGTATCGACCGATAGCAGCATCTAAGGGCTCATGGTTTTCTTATTTCCACCCTTGGATCTACTTCCTCAGATTGGACACTCAGGAGTACATTTCATATTTGTTATTAAACAATTCTAACATTATACTCCATCACTTAATTGATTCCAGTTCCAAGGACTAGTACCAATTTTTTGCTTCCTTAATGAGTGTCTTTGGGAATAATTTCAACTTTTTCCAGTCGTTCTCAATGTTTTGCAAGGCACATGCATCCTAGAAGGCTTGGAGATTATTTTACAAATTAGTGTCATAGCCTCCCTCAAACTGAGGGATGTTGTTCATGTCCAACCTCTTTATTCTACTATCCTTTATATGCCTTGTTAGAGTCCTCACAGCCTCTGCAATGTTTAACATGCTCTGAGTGGCAAGTAGAGGTTTTTCAAGGCCATAGTGATGGTGCCTACGATATTCTCTACTAACCCTTCTTTCATGGTAGTGGGTCTCTATGGATCGTCCATGCCTTTGATTGCAACTATCCCAATGGTCTCTTCTGTCGTTTTGGTCTCATCAATTACCTTCATCATAGTCATGCCCTCTATAGCCACAATTTGAGCCAGATGAAGAAGAAGATGATGATGAAGGGGAAGAAGAAGGAGGACTTGCATCATGTTGATGCCTACCACCTTCTCTTCAATGATCACGACCACAATCATAATCATGACTTTCATTTGCCCCCTTGTCATGACTTGCTCCTCCAAATCCATTCTTTTCATTGGATCCATTCTGACTAGAACCTAAATTATGAATTGTGGATTACACGTTTTGGTTGAGGGCCCCTTGACCAAAGTTAAAAAGAGGAGTATCACCAAAGGAAAAGCCCCCAGAGAAGTGTTTGCCTCCATCCAATGGGCCAAGTGAAGGTGGAAAATTGTTTGATCCCTTACCCTTCAAAATCTTATGTTGATGCTCTAGCTGATGATCCCTTAACCTTTGTGCTTCAGTGGGATGATAATCCCTTGAATCGAGATCTCACATCTCATACTTCCCATGATGATGTTGAAGTCCATGTTGTGCAAGCATTAGCTAGAGCATAGCTAGAAAAAATTAATTTGGTGGCAACACAATGTTGCCTTCCATGTTGCACCACCACAGCATTTCATCTTGATGTAAGATGAAGGTGAAATCTAGTAAATACTCATTGGGATGAGCATATACCACTCAGTATTGTTGAGGCACTTGGTCTGCCTCAGGCAGAGATAGACTCCTGTGAGAAGAAGACATTTTATATTAATGAATCTATATGTAGTGTGTGGTTAAGATTTAATTTAGTTGTAATAATAATTTTTGTTTTTCTAAGATTCATCCTTTAGGGCTCCAACAATGAGGTTACTAAGTTTCACTAAGTTTAGATAATGCATGTAGAACCAAAGTCCTCGATAACAATGCCAATGATGAGCGACGAGGTACCCCTATGTCCAACCATACTAATCATAGGCATTTACGTGCGATCTGGTCAAATTCCATAGACTTTAATTACCAAGTACGCTAGAGCTAAATGGTGAGTTCATGTTGTCCATTCATTGTCTTCCCAGTCTCATTTGTGAAATGCAAATGTATGGTTAAGTGTGACTGAGACATAAGATTTTTATTATTTTGTGTTTTATCAATTTGATTGCCTAAAACAAGAATAAAAGTGAGTAATTAAATGCTAGATAAACTATTGTCTAATCTAGCCTAACACAAGTAACTGCCCCTACTTCACGAACACATCCTGAACTTCATGTAAACACTACTAGGTTGTCAAATGCTAACCATTTCTAAGCTACCAAGTGTCACACATATGTTCAAAGGGTCATGCTTGTGTATTCTAATTAGTTACTTAATTAATCAAAATTAATTTTTGAATGAATAACATTAATGTAAACTACATGAAATCACAATATGTAAATGCATAAAGAAAGAAAGTCTCAAGTGCTGCAAAGATGAATCAAAGAGCTCATCTTTGTTGCCAACATAATGGTGTATTCATGTACATCCATGCTTGAATAAAGATCCGATCATACTTAGACCTCGTACTGCAGCACTTGGAAAATATTCTAACTCTCAAATGAATAAACTACAAGAATTTCGCTACTTGACTTCAAAAACTACCCCCAAATTGTGTGCCCAAGGGCTATATTTATAGGCCCAAGAGTATCCTGTGATATTGCATGCCTAATATCACATCTTGGGTTGTGATATCACATACCTGATATCGTGTACCCAATATTGCAACTGCTCCAATATTAGAGCTTATGAAAAACACAATTTATCACATGCCTTGTATGTTTCTTGAGATATCAAATTTACTTCGAAACTTGAGTCTAAGAGAGACTTGCATGGTGAATTTATAACTACTTGTAAATAAATCAAAGGAACTCCTAGATCCATTCTTTTTCTCAGAAGTGTCCATGCCTTAATCTAGTTTGATAATATATCTATGAGCATGACAATTTTAGGTTCTTGATTTAGTTGTTGTGGAAGCATGATGTTGGTAGGAGGATCTATTGTAGGAGAAAATTGTCTCAATGAAGTCCTAATTCTACTAGCCTTTTTTGGACTTGTCCTAAAGAAAGGATGTTTCTTAGATTTGTCCTCAATATTTCTAGTATGATCCTCTCTTTGTACATTCACTGCCCTTATAGCATTCTTCTGCTGAGGTTATGATGACAAGTCCCCTTGCATGATAGGTAGTGGCATAGGTGGTAAAGGATTAGGAGGTTGACTCGATGAACTAGATGTTTATGGATGCATGTATGGATCAAAATCCATCCTTGGAGGTGTAGGTCTATGGTATTTTGATGGATAGTATTAAGGATTCTAAACTATTTCATTTCCCAAAGAGATCATATGCTAAACATAGTATCCATAAGGGTCTAGCTATTGATATGGGTACTATTGTCATGGTGGTGGCATCACCCATGATTGTGGTTATTGTCACTATTGGTAATACTACTCTTGTGGCTGTGAATTAGCTCCATTAGGGTAATAAGCTAGTTAGAGGTCTATCGGTAGTTACCTTAAGGATAAGATAACTATTTAGACATTTTTTTCTTGATGAATCTTGGATTCAATGCAAATTCCCTCATTTCTTACAAATGTGCCATGACAGGGCAACACCCCTTAGGATGGTCATACTGGCATATAGTCCATCCTTCCTCTTCATCTAAGCTTGTATTTGAACATATGGAAACTAAAGCTATCTTTCCTTTCTGTTCGAAGTCTCTTTTCTTCTTTTTCTCCTTGCCTTTGCTGAAGGCTTACTTAGTTCTTTCTTCCACAAATTTCAACATTATGGCAAATTTTTCATCCACCAAATCCCACATCTTTTCTACCTTAGTTATTATATCAGTAATAGATTTCTAAATAGGTAGTGTCTTTTTCTGTATCACCTCTTCTAAGATTTCTTCCTCTTGCTGATCACACACTTGTGCATCTCTCTTCTTGATAGATGGATCTCTATTTTACTCTTTAGCTAATTCTCTCTTATTTAGTTCACCTTCTTCCTTTTCCACTTGATAGATGAGTCTCTGAATACAATGGAAAATCACTTCAAACAATCTTCCTTAGGCATAAACCCTAAGGATTTCCTTGGTTTTGTTTTGTAGCCCATCGATAATGTGTCTAAGCTACTCCCTTTGGAAAAATCCATGGCTTAGGCACCTATGTAGAAGTTAATAGTATCTACCCATCACCACATCAAGGGATTCATGGGTCCCTTACTTTTAGCCTTGGATTTGTTTCTTAAGATTGGACACCTAGAAGTAGGTTTGATATTTATCATTAAAAAGTTCAAGCATGGTACTCCATCTTCTGACTGATTCAGGTTCCAACAATCTATATTAGCTCTCTGCCTCTTTGATGAGTATTCTTGGGAACAACTTTAGTTTCAACCAATTACTCTCTATGTTTTGTATGGCATAGGCATCATGGAATGCTTGAAGGTGGTGTTGTAGATCTACATTATATCCACCCTTAAATCTTGGCATGTTGTTTGATGAGTCATCAAATAAGTGACTTGATATCGGATCCTTGATATCGAACACATAATGTCAGAGCCTTTCTCATTAACTATAAATAAGAAACAAGGGTCCTTAGTCTTGGGTAGTTTTTCTAGTCCCTTAGCCAAACTCTTGTAGTTTTTCTATTCCAGAGTTAGAATTATTTTTGAGTGCCCACAGTAGGATTCATAAAGTGAACGGATCTTTATTCAATCATTGTGTACCTAAGCACACCTTGTGTCAAGAAATAAAGAAGAACTTTGTGATAAACCTTGCAACATTCAGAATAGCTTAATTATTGTATTTAATGTTATTTATTGTTATTTGATGCTCTCATTAGTTAATCAATGTTATTTCTATAGAATTGTTAATTATCAACAAATTAGCACACTCAACACAACCACTTTAAGCATACGTGGAACACTTGGTAACCCAGTAACGACTAACGTTTGGTAATCCCAGTAGTGTTACACTAGTTCAGGATGTGTCCAAAGAGTGGGAACGGATGTTGGTGTTAGGATTTATTTCACATTAGAGTTATAAAAAAACCCATTAGTTAATTAAATCTTTCCATTTCACACCTAGGAGACTAAGATAGAAAATATTAAAAAAAACATAAAAATCATTTACCTCGAGTTTACGTAAATCATACAATTGTGCCTTACAAGTAAGCTTAGGAAGACAACGACTGCATCACTTATCCTTGTTCTATGTAGGTGGACAAGCACTTAATCCTCAGAGTTCAACCGAATCACGCATGAATGCTTGTATTTGTATGGTTGGGCATAAGGGTACCTTACCACTCATCATTGGCACTGTTGTTGGGGATTTTGTTGTTTGTGCGTTGATTAGAACTTAGGAAATCCTTCCATCATTGGAAAAAACCCTTAAGGTCAACCATCCTACAATTACCGAAAAAAGATATCACACACTAAATAATTAATCATGTCTCCTTCTTCTTATGAGAGTGCTTCACCGACTAGGTCTACCACCATGAATAATTGGAGGCGGGGTGCACATGATGATTTGCCAATGTCCCAACAATTTTGCATGGTATACACTCATCCTGATGAGTATGTATCAAACTTTACCTTTATCCTCCACTAGGATGAATAGTTATGATGATGTAATTTAGAAGGTAACATAGTGCTACCTCCCGATTGCTCGATCCCAAGCATGCTTCTTCGTGCTCTCACACGAATTGGTATGCAGCACTTACAGTTAGAGTACATTATGCATGAACAAGATTTGAGAGATTATCGACCCATAGAGGCACAAATCTAGAGGGATCTACAATAGGAGAGACATTATAAATTAGTGAAGGGGAAGTGGTCTCAGGATGTCCCGTATGTCCTAAGTGAAAACGAGGGTGGTGAACCTATCTTGGGAGGTTTTCCATAAAATGATGTTCCCCTCATTGATTTTGATCAAGGAGTTATGTATCAGAATCTTCACTCAACTATTCATAACCTAGGTTCTAGTATGAACAGACATAAAGGGTCTGGAAAAGGAACACAAAGGCATGACAATGACGGGCATTCCAATTATAACCACGACCGAGGCCACAACCACCGAAGAGAAGGTGACAGGCGTCATCATGATGCTAGTCCTCCTTCCTCTTTACCTTCATCATCTTCTTCCCCCTCTCCTTCTCGATCTAAATGCAATCACAAAGGGAAAGACCATGAGGACAATGGTAAGCAAAATAGAAATCACAAAAAAAATAGTAGAGAAAGGGAATGAGGGCATTCCAGAGAGACACACCACGAAAGAAGGGAGAGTACGGAATAGCATAGGCATCATAGATGAACCCCTACTTGCCACCTGAAGTATGTTAAATATAACAAAGGTTGTTAGGATCCCAATAAGGCACCAGAAAGATAGTAGGATCAAAAGACTAAACATGAATAACATCTCACAATTTCAAGGAGGATACAATGCTAATCCTCAAAACCATTTTCAAGCATTCCACGATGCATGTGCCTTACAAAATAAAGAAAATGAGTGATAGAAGCTAAAGTTGTTTTCACAGACACTGATCAAGAAAGCAGAAAGTTAGTATCAGTCCTTAGAACCGAAATCCATTCGTCAATGGAGTACCATGTTGGAGCTATTCAACGATAAGTATCAAACATACTCCCAAGTGTCCAACCTGCGTAAGCAAATCCAAGGATGGAAACAAGGAGGACATAAACCCTTGGATGCTACCATGGGATGATATTATTCATTATTACATCATTGTCCTAGTCATGGTTACTCACAAAACAAACAAATATGTCATCTCATAGATGGGCTTAGGTACGAAATGCGAAGAACCCTTGGGACTTATGTCCAAGGAAGGCTATCCAAGCTCAGAGCCCATCAAATACAAAGATTGTTGAAGCAAGTTGCCATGGAGGAAGGCAAGTTGAGGAAAAGGAAAAGTGTAGAGGAGTACAACAGAGATCCTTCCCTCCAAAAGAAGGAAGTTATATTTTGCGAAGATAAAGAAGAGTCACTACTTAAAGAGATGGTGAATAGAAAGACTTTGCCTATACAAAAATTTGCATCAGAAGTATCAGAAAATATGGATCGAATGTGAAATTCCCTAGATGAAAAATTTCAAATCGTCCTAAAAATAGTAGAGGAGTTTAGAGAACAAAGTAGTGACTAAGAAAGAAGAAAAAAGAAAGAAGCTGAGTATGCACATAATAAGGGTAAGGGCAAGGTTTCTATCATTAAAGAGGTTGTGGATTCGGACACAAACGATGATGGCAGATGTGACATTTGTGAATATGACCATCCTAAGGGATGTTGCCTAGTAGTGTCACATCTACAAGAGTTTGGGGTGTATGCACTAAACCCATGATTAAACAGATGACAAATACCAAAAAGGTTACCTTATCCTCAAGGTAACCCAAGGCAGTTCCACCAACCCTTGATATATTATCTGAGTGGAGCTCCACCAAAATTGAATGAACAGTATCAACAGTGGCAACACCAACAATCATGGAGAATGCCACTACCATGTTAACAGTACCCTTCCTGTCAACCTGACCCATACAGGTATTACGTTCAGCAGCTAATCTCTCCACGTGACTCTACTAGTCACATCGCTCCTCGACCTCACTACCAAACCCCTAAGTACTATAGAACTCCTTCTCCTAGGGGTGATGCTTCACATACGTACTATCCTTCTCATCTGTCTACATCTCTTCCATCCTCAGCTCCATTACCACCTACTCCAACTATGCAAGGCAAGCTTCCTGCCTAGTCGCAACAACGTAATGCTATAAGGGTTGTTAATCTTCAACCTACTGTTGGTTCAGACAACCACATAAAGAAGAGACCTTTCTTTAGAACCAATAGTTCAACCGAGTCCTTACAACCACAAGCGGCATATTATCCAAACACCTCATCATCATTTGGATCTTCAGAGCTTCCTTCAAACCAAAAACCCTTAACCAACACATACTATCATGTTAACCCATACCATCACTAAGTAGATGAAAGCTGGTCATTTTCCTAGGAAATTATTTGATCCTAGAAGTCCTCTTATTTATTTGCAAATTGCTAGAAATGAGCCTTGCAAAGGTCCTTTGGATTTAGGTTTTGGTATTAATTTGACCTCCCATGAAATGTATAAAGCTTGGAACTTGCCTCCGCTAAAGAAGAGTAACATCCATTTAGAGTTGGCTGACCAGTCCATTACTATTCCATTAGGACTAGTGGAGGACATTATCACCACTGTTTGTGGGTGGTCATATCCAGTTGATTTCCTAGTGATCCAAGTCAACAACTATAAGGGGGACTTCCCAATCATAATGAGAAGAGCATGGCTAAGTACGATTGATGCACACCTAGGAATATGTGATCTTTCCCTAAAGATATCAAAAGAAAATACATTTGGGAAGATCGAGAAGAAGAAAGTTCCATGCATCACATATAGTGACTTAGGGTGCAACTATGTGCAGAAGTCCTGGTTTGTACGATGCTTGACATTGCCTGCATGCAACCAATGTGCACAAGTATCATACATACAAAGATGCCTATATGCAGCAACCATAAGATAGGAAGGCACCTAGTGGTTGACAACTGACCAAGAGAGCAATTCAACTTTATGCATGGAACCAACTAAGAGCTTAACTTATGCCTATATCAATAGCATAGATGCATTAGAGCAAGTCCATCGCCAACTTCCAAGTACTGACATTGAAAATATCAACTGGGGGAAGTTGGAAATCCCTGATGAGTTTAAGCAAGAGCCCCTTGAATTAAAATCATTATCCACTAGTATGGATTATGCATTTCTCAAGAATGGAAAACTAGTAATCATTAATGTTAAGCTCGCTCCTCAACACAAAGAAAAACTACTAAAAATTGTAAAAAAATGGTCAAAAGCCTTTGCTTAGTCATATGCCGAATTAACCGAAATAGATCCTAGGATATGCCAACATAGAATTTACACTGATCCTTTTATAAAGCCTCGATGACAACCGCAAAGACGACTAAACCTAAAGCTTAAGCAAGTATTTAAGGAAGAAATTGGATAACTTCTAAAAGTTGGGTTCATCTACCCCATTGTTGATAGTGAATGGGTTAGTCCATTAGTCATTGTGCCTAAAAAAGATGGTAAATGGAGGATGTGTATAGACTTTAGGCTATTAAACATGGCAACATTTAAAGATCGCTTCCCATTGCCATTCATTGACCAAGTCTTAGATACCATTGTAGGGCATTGTTACTACAATTTTCTAGATGGTTACAGTGGGTACAATCAAATCTAAATAGCACTAGAAGACCAAGCCAAAACTACATTCATGAGTTCTTGGGGGACATTTGCATATAGGCAGATGTTATTTGGCTTGTGCAATGCTCCAGCAACATTTCAACATTTGGTTCTCAGTATATTTCAACAGCAAATAGGGAATGGTGTGGAGGTTTTTATGAACGATTTCTCCATCTACAGAGCAGGCTTTGAACAAGCATTGGACTAATTAGAGTAAGTACTGAAACGATGTGTTGAAACCAACCTAAGGCTCAATCGGCAGAAAAGCCACTTAATGGTCTAAGAGGGCATTGTATTAGGGCATAAAATTTCATAAACATGGATAGAGGTAGATCCTAAAAAAATTAAATTCATCTAAAGAATCACTCGTCAACTTAAAACTATAAAAGACATACGATCATTCCTTGGACATACTAGCTATTATAAATGCTTCATTGAGAACTTTTTGAAGATTGTAAAACCATTGGTAGAATTAACGAAGAAGGATGTACCCTTTAAATGGACCAAGGAATGTGAGCTAGCTTTCCAAACCTTGAAGCAGAAGCTCGTAGAAACAACCATTCTATAAGCTCCTGACTAGTCCAAACCATTCCATATAATGACTCATGCGTCTAATTTTTCTTTAGAAGCCATACTTACACAGTTAGATGACCAAAAACGTCCCTATTACATTCACTGTGCAAGTTGAAGTATTGTCGGTGCACAACTCAACTACATCACAACAGAGAAAGAGTTAATGGCTATGGTGTTTTCACTAGAAAATTTTAGGCACTATGTATTAGGTTATAACATATTTGTACACATGGACCATAGTGCAATTTGGTTCCTTATGAATAAACCAACAATGAGCCCTCACATTATATGATGGCTCATGATCTTGCAAGAGCTCAATTTTACAATGATTGATCATAAAGGCACCGAGAATGTTGTTGCCGATCATTTATCTTAGTTGCGATGGGACAACAAAGAGGATGAATACCCAATTTCCGATCGCTTTCCTAATGAATTCCTCTTTGCTGGGGTAATAAACAATCAATCACCCACAGATACAAATTCATATAGTAGCATTCTTACTTATCTTCTCACACAAGAAATACCACAAGGGTTGGATGTTAAAAAGAAACAACAGTTTCTCCACTAGGTCAAACATTTCATGGAAATCAATAGATACCTTTACAAGGTGTGTTCCGATGGCTTGGTCCGATGGTGTGTTCCCAATGTAGATCAATTGCGAGTTCTCCAAGATGCTCATGAGAGCCCTTGTGAGGGTTCTTACGTTGGGAGATAAACAACCATTAAAATCTTGCTTGTAGGATATTATTGGCCTACATTATTTCGAGACGCCCATCATTTTGTTCAATCTTGTGAGCGCTCCCAATGCAATGGGGGAATGACTACTAGAATGGAGGGTCCACAATAATGGATTCAACCCTTAGAACCCTTCGACATATGGGGTATTGATTTTATGGGGCCCATTACACCGATGTCCAATGGAAAAGCATACATTGTTATTGCTATTGACTATTTTACAAAATGGGTAGAAGCAGCCATCGTTACCAACTATACATCATCCACCGTTGCATGATTTGTTCAAAAACAAATCGTAAATAAGTTTGGCATGCCTCATGCCCTTATTTTTGATAATGGTACACATTTTATAGGTGCAACTTTTCGGAAGTTGATGCAATGCTTAGCAGTTGAGCATAAACTGACTACACCATATCATCCTCAAGCGATTGGTCAAGCCAAAGTTACCAATAGGGAAATCACAAAAATTTTGCCATGAACAATTAGTAAATATAGGCAAGACTGGAGCACCAAATTTAATGATACTCTTTGGGCCTACTGCTCCACATGGAAACTCCCTATAGGCTATTCTCCCTATGAGTTAGTGTACGGTAAACTTCCAACACCTCCTATCCAAGCTGAGCTCCATACACTATCTACAGCATGTGACCTTAACCTTGACCTTAGTCTAGCACCAAAAAAATGACTAATGAATCTTAACTTGCTAGATGAAAATCAATTAGCCACTCTATCATCCAACGAACTACACAAGGTCTTCAACAAACGACGTCATGACCTAAGAATTATAAAAGTCAAATACCAACCAGGAGATAGGGTTCTTTATTGGAATCCCGCACATGTGCACAATGAACTAAATTTCAAACATTGTGGGAAGGACCTTATATCATTCATGAAACTTTTCTTTCAGGGGCCATGATGATCTATAAACCTGGAAGCCCGAATAAGAAATTATTGGTCAACATCCAGCAAACCAAACCTTTCCATGAGCCCAAAATGGCTAGTACTAACACTACCTCTGTTGACGGACAACCCTACTCATTATTTCAAATTTTCTCTTTCCAACTCAGTAGTGGGGGAGATGGCCATCAATGCTAATTATTCTGAGCCCTCATTGTTTTTTATCTTTTTTGTTTTACACATTTTTCATCTCCACTTGTTTTTGTTTTACACCATCATTAACATCTTTACTATTTCTTTCTTTCTTACCTTTTGTTTGATTTATTTTCACTCATCACATAATAAATGCTTATGATGGTGGATTGTACTATAATAGTGTTGATTGTGAATGTTTGGTTTTTACCTTTGACTTTTAATGTTGATGCTAAGATATGGTTTCTTTTGATAAAATAGGTAATGAGTCCATGTCATCCATTCATCCATTCAACTCTATGGTCTCCCTTTGTTTTGGAAATGTACTATCCCTTTTTCTAATCACACGTATTAATGAAATTATGGCTTGCTATTCTTCAAACCAAGGAAAGATTCAAATATATTGAAAAGGATGTGACTTCAAGGGGATTCAACGCATTTATGCTAGCCATTCTCTTGGATATTTTGATGTTTTTCATAGGCTTTCTGCCATTCCACTGTTAACTAATATTAGGAAGTTGAAAAAAATCAAATAAGTCTTTGCATGGTGTGGTTCCCACTTAAAAAAAACTAGTGGGAATTCAAAGCACACCCCTTAGACATAATAAAGAAACATGGGCTACAAGCACTAGTTATGGCATTGGAAAGACATGTTACCCATGCTTGAATGTTTCCTCTAACTAAGGCCATTTCTCACTTCCTTTTTCTCTATTCTTATCTTTTTGGGGATGGTCATTGCTCTGTGAAAGCATTCTTGTTGCTTCAGGAGGATAGGTTGGTCAAGTGTGTTGATGCGAAGTCACTGGATGTGGTTAGCTTTAATCTAGATTTGGACTAAATTTTATTAAGTCACCTTAACCACATAATACACAAGGGACTTTACACAACCTTGATTTCGGGATTCCATCCCATTCTCTCCTCTTTTCGTATTGCTTCTTGTATTCTACCTCATTGCTGGTTTTATGATTAGTCTATATCTTGGACAACGCATTGTTATTCTTTGGTAAATTCTTGTGGGTGAATTCTTAACTATTTTCTCCATATGTCATTCTTAGAGCCTATAGACTCTTTGGTTTGTGGGTTTGTCAAAGCATAAAGGGCATCAGCCTGCTTTGGGGAGGATCCACTGGCATTGCTTTTTGGTGCAATTGTTAAGTTCTTTCCTTTAAACATTTCTTGCAATCAACTATTTCTCATTTCACCCCATCCATGACATCTATTTTTGTTTTTCTCTTCCCTTCTATGCATTTTTATTGGCTTCATCATTGTTATTACTCTTATTTTTCTTTTTCTTTCATTTTTCATCCTATTGCTATAGGAGGTTCACTCTTAGTCGTGGATGCTTATCGCAAATTTTTCCATTCCATTACTTATCTCACCCCTACATCTTGGGTAGTTCTCACTTACAAACCGCTAAACTAGTATCTACCATACCCACAACCTAGCTAATGTGCTTCCTATCGAGGTAAGGTATCAACTGCATCATATCTTATGTATCCTTGCTAATTTGTGATGGTGTTGTGTGTGCAAATGGTGATCACATGAACAATGGATTGGGATAGGACGGAGCACTCAAGATGGACTGGAGCTGGATCATTAACACAAGGAACACGCTTAGTCATGCAGCCATGGACGAACAACGGTGTGCACATTTTTGACATCAACAGCAACGTGCCTCATTTTCTTTTCTTTTCTCTCTCTTCAAGCTGTTGATGAGTGGCGAGGTACCCCTACACTCAACCATACGAATACGAGTGTCTCACGTGCGATCCAGTTGAACTCCAAGGACTAAGTGCTTACGC
>MNCI01021382.1:52599-67336 GCA_015680685.1 Gnetum montanum | reverse complement strand
CTACTCGAAGCAAAGAAGCAGAACAGGGATTGTGAGATCGTCTCGCCCAGTTTGCAGACTCTACCGGTCAGAAACAGTTGATTGGCAGACATCAGAGCTTGACCTTCCTTGCATCCCAGCTTTGGCCTACGAGGTAGATCGGACTTCTGTCTGGACAGTTTCCTTGTTGTTTTGTGCTCATTTTTTGCATCAAGTTATATGGGGTCTCTTCCATTGTAACGTGACATACAAATCATACATTCTTTCAAAAATCGAAACATAGATCTTTGAAAATCACGCGTTTCTCTCCTGATTAGCATCCCTTCGGCGTGTTTGACGTTATCATCGTAGCGATCCATCCACGTCGTTTTCCTCCCGTTTCACGATCCCTCAAATCAAATCGAAGCACGCAAAGATCCGTAATCTTCATCGTTTTACTGACCCGTAAGTCCCTGTCTGATCGACAAGACCATTCAGGGCACCGCGGATTCGCTTTTTCCAGCATAGCCCTCACGCGGATCCATGGTTAAAACTGTATACACGGAACCTCAATCGGTATTTCCAGCTGCCGACGTTTTCTGTCGTTACAGTTTTCTGGCGCTAGAAGGAGGGCGTTCAGGCTCCGATCCAAATATTTCGGGTGGCCCTGGTAGTGATCCATACCCTAAACCATAGACGTAATACCCCTAGGGAAGTCTATGGTCAATCGCGTGGTATAGATCGATCGCAAGGACGATTTCTTTAAAATCCTACAAGGTAGAAAGCCTTTTTTGTGCTTTTTGTTGCCAGCCATTTTCTTTTAGATCCGATTACCAGTTACTCTCGATTTCATTAATCAATGGATTCCTTTTACTCAAACACAACTGCCCTGGTCCCTACCGATCTGGGTGCCGCACCTGTGAATCCTACGGTGGTCACAAGACCAGCTCCTGGCGCAACGCGACCTCAGGGACCATTGCGTCGTTCACTGAGGCTCTAAGGAAAAGAGCCTATCTTCACGGTTATAACCCTTGAAGAATACAACTTCATATGCGTTAAGATCCAGGCGAAGCTGGCTCTCAGCCGAGCCGAACTCAAAGCGAAACGAAACTTCGAGGTGCTCCACCGAGGGGGTTATGATTTTAAGCCGACAGCTTACGACATAATTCCCTTGACCGAACACCAACACGAACTTATCACACAGTTGGTCATGGCCAAAGGCCAGGCTTCACAAGCTGTGGTGGAGCCCCAACATGGCGAAGAGGAAGAGGACGAATTCGTGGCCCTGTCGGAACATTCGTTTCATACTCTGACGCCCCACACGTACGTAAATCCTTTATTCCCTTTCAACGGAGAGGCAGCCCCTCTTGACCCAGCCATGACCGCGTAGATGCACATTCCTGTCCTTCCGCAGGCCACCGCACAGCCGTCCGAGTTGCAAGTACAAATGCCTCACAATAACATGGGGGCAGGTCTGTTACCGCGGGTACTTAGCATTCCAACGGAGGTCCCGGCGACCACCGCACCCTATCTCATCCCACAGATACAATCTTACACCGTGTCAACAACCCGCCCAGCGCAAACGTTTCTGCCCCCTCCAACCCAACAGATCGCCACAGCCGTCCAGCCCCAAACATACATCCAACCGCCTGCCGCAGGTCAATGGGCCAACCCAGCGGCGCAACATGCTCAGTCTGTGGTGTATGGCGTGCAGCCCCCGGTTGCACCTGTAACGCAAGCTCCACAGAGGATCCCATAGTATACCCACCCCTATCTTGTGCAGCAGGCGGCTGCCAACCCCTCTGCGCAAACCAGTAGGTGGTGGTCTTCACAGGCCCCTCCGCCTGCGGGGATCCCCGCCCCACCAGCCAGCCAGCCTCTCCCAGCGTTTCCGTTTCCTAGTGTAGCCTTCCCAATCCAGCCCCCTGTGCCTGCTGCACAAGCACCTCCGTCAATGGGTCTGGACCAAGCCTTCCAGCTTATACAGACCCTCACTGAGGAGGTCCGACACCTTAAAGCCGCTGGATCTGATACTATTCAGATCATGGACTTTTATCAGGACGATCCGATTAGTCCAGCGGTGCCAATGCTGTCACTGCCGCCAGGGATGTCCCTCCCTCATTTCACCAAGTACAATGGGGAGGGGGATCCCAACGCTCACTTAGTCACCTTTTGATCCGAATCCTTGTTGCTACAACAGTGGCCACATACGATTATCCGAGTCTTTGCAATGTCATTAACAGGGAAAGCTTTGGACTGGTACCGAGCCCTCCCACGCTCTTCCATCTCAACCTTGGAAGAGCTGCTGACCCAATTTGTGACCCGCTTCAAATACAACCTGAAGCCGGGAGTCACACTGGATCAGCTCATGGGGGTGAAACAAGACCCGCTCGAGCCCGTCCAAAAGTTTATACAGCGCTGGAATGCTACCTTGAACGAGATCCACGAGCCGATCGCGGACTCACATATGCTAGCTATGTTCAAAGGAGCAGTCAATGACTTCATTAAGTCAAAGCTATACTACCTTTCCCCAAGTAATTTACATCAGGACTTCGCACAAGTTAGGAGCATCCAAGATGCTGCAGAGGCCAGCAAAGACCCGGCGTATGTCACCTACAGGAATACACACAACAAGGCCAAAGACAAGGGTAAGGTGGCAACAACGACGGTAGCCGCGATGACTGAAAGCGCAAAGAACAAGAACAAGAAGGCACCACAACAGCGCCTCCCGAGGCCACGGCTGGTGCCGGCACCAGCCAAGCCACAACGACCCCTGAAAAGGCCCCCTAGCCAAAGCCAAATTTTGAGCGAAAAGATCGTTCAAAATATGCAGCTTTACCTATAAAGCATTCTGAATTGCTGAAACAACTATTAGCGGCAGGACACATTCAACCTGAGAAGGTGTCCGAGGAAGCTCTGAAGCATCACAGACGTCACTGTGAATTGCTGAGGGACCCTTCTTTAGCCTTACCTAACGAACCAGTAGTTCCGAGATCTTTCAGGCTCGACCATTTCTGTGACTACCACCAGATGTGTGGTCACGACACGGATTACTGCTGGGCATTAAAGGACGACGTTCAATGCATGATCGACGAAGGTCATCTAAAATTAGACAGCAGTAACCCGACGCTTCTGGAAAACCAAACACTGCATGTATATAAGGACCCGTTGAACGCAAACTACAATCCTTATACAATCACTGTGGTAAGTACGGACGGTGAGCGTAAGGGACCGCCAAAACAGCCTTTTGTCTTGCGCGTGCCCGCCAGCTCACCAAGGGGGCCAACTACTTCATCCGCAGCCACTAGGGTCTCACGGCCACCTTTCATCATACGGGGACCTTCCCAAGTATGCCCTCAGTCACGCAGTAGTACTCAAGCCGCGGCTCCGTCCGTGCCCACGCCTAGAGCGCCCTTCATTATCAGGGCGCCAGAACCACGGCCTGCTCCTCTCACGCAGGGGCAGACCTCCGATCAAAATAACCAGCCATCGCCTCCTAAGCGAAAGGAGGAGGACACCACAATTAACGCAACAAAAGACCACCTTGCGCTTGGCTTCCCTAAGCCCAGGCCCCTGGCCTCTGTGCCTTTATCTATGCCTCAGAAGCAGGCTAAAGGTACAGAAACGCAGCCACCTCCTCTTGGCAGAAAAAAGAACAACCCTCCCACTGACACCGCTCTGCCTCGAGAGATCCATCTCTTGGGCCAAATGGAGGAGGACAAGGGGGATAAACAACCCTGCCGAGAGAAGGACCTCCTGGATGCATTCACGTAAGTCAAATAAGCTCTTAAGCAAAAGAACACAACGCTGAGCCTGTACGACTTACTGATGACGTCTCGAGAACACCGTGAGGCTATGGTACGCATGCTGACATCCATATCAGTGGATGGCAACCTACCAGCAGAAGAGGAAGCGATACACGCTGTCATGTTTCCTTCCGAAGCTAAACAACCCAAGCCTACCTCGCTGACCTTTCTTGACGAGTCTGTCAAAGACGACCAGGAGAAAGGTCAAGTAACGACTGAGCCTATGTTCATTACCATTCAGGTCGGCCAGTACCGGATCCGGAGGGTGCACGTGGATGATGGCGCAGCTGCTAATGTCGTTCCTTATTCCATAGTGGATAGGCTGGGCTTCGTCGACTAGATCACTCCCACGACGATAGCTTGCGTAAAATCATTCAACGGAGCACGGGTTCAAGTCAAGGGAACGATGCGTATTGAGTTTGTGGCGGGGGATCAATTCCCAACCGAAGCCACATTCTTGGTCGTCGAGGAGATGCTTGGTTTCAACTTGATCTTAGGGAGGTCGTGGTTAGCCCAGCTGAGGGCGGTTTTGTCGCCAATACACCAAGAGATACATCTTTCCTACGCCGGGGGGGAGGTCATCATACGCGGCGACGAGGTCACCCCCAGGACTGTCAATAACATTGAAGAAGAACGGGGTTCGGAGATTGAAACAACTGATGATCAGTCCCATTTCCAAGCCCCTAAATAAACTGACAACAATGACGACGGTCTAGCCTGGGCCGACCTACCATTTCCGGACGACAGCGTAGAGGAGTCAAACCACAAGCCTCCTCGCCCTTACGCAGCGATCAACGTAAAGGCCATTAAGAGACAATTGCGTATCGACGGTTGAAAAATGGTCTTCTGCGTGCACCACCATTCTCTTGTAAGTTAGTGCATTCCCCATTTACCAACTTCTTTTGTTTCAACATACTTTTACGCTACATTTGCTTTCTGTGTTTACGCTTTGCATTTTTTTGCGTGTTTTATCGTACCCGCGTTAGTTACACTTTCACATTACTTCACGCATTTATACAGGAGTACATTTTTGTTACAATTTACGCAGTCAGCCCGCAACGGCCTTAAACTAGTTATACAAAATCAACCTATTCATACCGTTGTACGTAGTTACGCAGTCGGCCCGCAACGGCCTTAAACTAGTCATCCGAAGTTGTCTACTATCATTATTTACGCTTGCTATACAATATGCAACAGGCCCACAATGGCCTTAAACTAGTAACGCAGTATTGCATACTATAACCATTTACGCTGGAATACGCAACGGGCCCGCAAGGGCTTTAAACTAGTTATTACGTCCCATTAGTATCACTTAGATAGAATCCTTAACATATATTTTCACGCTGACGCTGACAAAAGCATAAAAAGTCAAACAACAAACTAATTAACATTTCAAATATCCATTAGACTTTATAACAATTCGTCAACAGTCATTCAAAACAATACCCGACCTTGCATCAATAAAATTTTGCGTAAATAATAATTACGCATTCCCTCTGTTACCACTGTCACCGGTATCTCTTAACTCCGAATCTAGCCCCAAAAGATCATCCTCCAGTGGGCCATCGTTTCTGGGAATTATGCCTTCACGAAAGATTGCCCCTTCATGAGGCTCTCGTTCCGGCACTGGCTTCACAGGAGAACGCTCTTTGTCGTTGCGTTCCTCCTCTGCTTCCTCTGTTTCCTCTCGTAGCCCCTCAGCTGGCATATTTTCCCTATCTTCTTCCGGTACCTAAACCCAAATAACATCAAAAATTAGAATAGACAACACAAGCCAGAAAAATTTCTGACTAAGTCATGCATAAACTTACTCGAGACGGCCCTACTTCCGTAGCAAAGGGGAGCTTGTCCAGGCCAGCCCACAGGCACTGCATAATCTCGTCCTCCGTCAGGTCTGGCCACACATCCTCGCCCAACGCAGCTCCAGCTTTCACCTTCCCGTTCTCCACGCTACTCCAGTGGGGTGGATCCGGGAAGAAGGTAGGGATTGTAGCCTGATTCCCAGGGAAAACCATTGCCCTCTCCAAGGACGCAGTTACGGTCACCTGCTCTTCGAACCTCTTGAAAGCTTCGGACGCTCCGATGGTGTCCACGAAAACCTCCAGGGATCGAGATTTGACGACAGAATCGTGGTAGTGTTTTCGATAAGCGGTGCTTTCCCTTTTATATAGGTGCTTGTGGTCCTTCTCCTTCTACCCCCACTCTTGTACGCTGGCGCAATAGTCCCTCCAGTCCCGGCTTTTCTGAGGTAGAAGTTCAATTTGCATCCTCTGCTCTACTAACGCCCGACTGGTCTGTACGCTGTTCTTGATGGCTGTCCAATAACGGGAGTGATCGATAACAGCGGTACGCCAGTCTTCATCCCCAGTCACTCGAACCTATAGGAATTCGTACCGTGACCTTAGGTCCCCGACTTCTTTGGTCAAGGACTCAACCCTCTGCTCCGACCGCTACAGCCTTTTCCATAGGCTTTCATTAACGCCCCTACTTTCCCATACGGAGCGCGTCGAGCGTAACGCACATTTACGCATTTCCTCATAAATGTGACGTGGCACAACTGCCCCATCAGATGGGGGCTCCGCTGTGTCCAAATTAATGGGCTCCGCAGGATCCCATCGTAGGTGAGCTCCTAACAGAAAACAAGCATCAATATGGATGACACATTACTAAAACATTATGTCGTAAACTCATTACGGCTATAACATACCAGCGCCAGGTTCGACGCGCTCCAAACACTCGATCATGTCATTAACGACGCCTTCCATGAAGGCAAATTTGTCGGGGAAGTCTCTCCACATTTTTCTCACAGCAGCAAATGTAGATGCATCTTCTTCCCCTGTAGCGTAATTTGGTTAGACACTCCATTTATTAACAAGATCCTACAAACACGCTAACGCACTCATTACCTCTGCCGGTGACAATGGCGATTTCATCAACATCTTCCGTATCCCTTTCCCTTTCACGCACTGGAGTCTGTGCGTCGCTGGTTCTAATAGCTGGGATCTCCTCACGCATTGAAACCTGCACACGGCTCACATTAACAGCTGGGGCCTCTTCTTCCAAAATTGAGGCCCCCTCCCCACGGCTTAGTATCATCGCCCCTGTCTCAGGGGTCAATCGCCCTGTCATTTTTACTGTTTACACCACCACACGTTAGCGTATAATGCCAGACCATCTAAATAAAACATTGCGTACTACAATCCTTTCACACTTACCAGGTAGAAGCTTATTCCGCTGAACTTTGACCGCAACAGTTTGGCTTGCATTACCCCTAGGGGCCTCGGCTAGACAGAGCCTCTTGCACCGAGCTGCCGGCCCCACAATTTCTTCCGCCACGCGCTTCCCTCGCAAGGCGTCGCCGGTGTAGGTAGGCATTATCCTACCCACGTTGTTGAGACCTCGCACTTGGGGCGCCGCCAAGCCTTTAGTCGTTACAGACAACGACTCCCTGATCCCTTCCGGCAGATCCTGCCCACGGGTAGTGCTGAGAATGTGGGTAATCCAAGGTCTGGACAACTGGTCTCGGTCTTGCTATTCCCAGACCCCATTCCTTTGGATGACCAGAAACTCAGCAAACCGCCGGAGGCAAGCTATGAAAAAGGCGTAATGCACATTAAAGCGGGACTCAAGCTTCTTGCGAAGCTTGACCATTTCGCTGCGCAGTCCCTTGGCAAAATAGTTTGCCCAATCGAACCGGGTTCCCTCCTCCAGAACCTCTCGCATAATGTGGGTCTGTTCTACAGAAAAGAACTTCGCCTGTGAGAGGGTTTAGGGGAAAGTTCGGGCCCGAAAAAGGGGATACAGTGTCTTGGCAGCGCCCATCTCGAATTTGTCACAAGGAAACCCTTTGGTCTCTTTTGGGATCCTCACCCACTCCTTCAGACACTCCTGGAATCTAAGGCTCCTCTTGGTCTTCGCCTTTACGGGAAGGTCGTTCGAGGGGATGCCAAACAGGTCCGCAAAGAGCTAAGCGTCGATATCGAAACTTACGCGCACATTATGCACGCGCGTGCAAAAACGCTCCGCCTTCTCGCTGAAGGAGTTGACCAAGATTATCATTTCACTGATGGGGACATCAGGGGTCGCAGCCAAAAACAGGTTCATTAGCCCTGCTGCTCGGATCTTGGTGGTCACCGCGACTGGGGCCGCCGAGTGGCCGAGCCAGCGTTGTGTGTCCTTCATATTGCCGTAACGGAAGAGGACATCCCTCGCCTCGCGACCGGAAATCGTAAGGGTAATCTCCCGGGATTCCCTGACTAAAAAGTATAAAACGCAAGTCAAATAGAAACGCTATTACGTAATGTCCACAACTCACAAATACACGCATAACATTAGAACACGCAGCGGCCTTACCAGGTCCGAAGGGCAAAGGGAATGGCGGTAGGTCCCTCTGCACGTCCTCAACCGTAAGGGGCGACTCTAAGGTCCAGTCATCGTGCAGCCACCCGAGTTCCTGGCAATTCTTAAAAGGACGCTCGTAGCAGGTGTGATACTCACGTATCTCATGGCCAATCTGCCCTATAACACCGGCACGCACATTGCTGGTTGAGGTAAACGCCATTATTGTCGTTTCGGCCCAGGCCAACGCATCACCATCTC
The DNA here is from genome assembly GCA_015680685.1 of Gnetum montanum. Lineage (NCBI taxonomy): Eukaryota > Viridiplantae > Streptophyta > Gnetopsida > Gnetales > Gnetaceae > Gnetum > Gnetum montanum. Next base: position 58,973 of record MNCI01021382.1, on the reverse strand, counting down.
CAATTAACCTGTTATCATGTATAAAAAACCTGTACCATAAAGCGTAGGCTTAACTTACACTTTGCACATAGACTTCTCTTACACTTCACATCGATAACAAACACTATGACAGTAACAAAGACAATACAGTTGGCAGAATTTGCTTACCCGCCCGCGTAGTACACCGTGCCTTGTGGGTTCTGGAAGTAGGTCGAGACATGGCAAGCCACGAACAGCGTGTTCTATGCATGATAACAACTGAAACGCGCCATTTCCCAGATCCAGCATAAGCTCCTCAGGCCTCGGGCGCTAAGCGCTTGGTCCTCGAGACGACCCGTATCGATGGCCCCGTCTGTCAAGTAAGCCAGAATCCCCTGTGCAGACCCCACCAACAGGTGTTCTAAAATGGCACCAGCAACATCGCCAGTCACATTAGACCACATAATGATGCTGAAGTTGCGTAGTAAGAACTGCAGAAACTCTAGCGCCCCCTTCCGGAACCAGATGGCCTTCCGCTACACTCGCGTGTGCAGAGAAGGGACATTGGGGACGATGGGGTTTACCCAACACAAAACCCCAATGATGTCTAACACAATCAGAATAGGCTTCAGCACGACACTGTACAGAAAACACGCTACATAAATCAACGCCTAGATTTACAGTTGCATCATTAATACAGAAACGTTACACATCATGTCTAGCCATCTATGTGGAAATCGCCCAAACCCTTGCAATAGCGCAAGGTCCGTCTCTGACAACGGCGATAAACGCGACCATGCCAAACCCTCGCTGTAACGCAAGCTCCATAGCCCAAAACCCTCATTTACACAAAGAACGCTGTATAGCACAAACGCTGAAATAGCACGAGCATGCAAAGAATGACCTACCAGTTCAAAGGTGTTGGGTCACGCACTTCGACCACGGCCTATTGAACACGCTCCAGGTTCTCTTGTACCTCGTCGATTTTAGCCAATTTAGTGTTCTTCCTCTTCGTCTTAGGTGTCATTATCACAGCTTCGACACTTGCACAGCTTTGCACCTTCAAATCTTCTGCTCTTCTTGCTCTTGCTAAGATAATACCCGCGAGTTTGAACGCACAATAGCCAACAATCCGTTCTAACCAAAAAACCGCCTACTTGTATGCGAGAATCACCGACTTGATATCCAATTTCAGCGGGACTTTCCTGAAACGAAACCCGAAAATCAAGATATTAATGCGGTTGATATCGCACGCACCGCTGTCCGAAATGACGTTAAACTACCACATCTTATCGCCTCGTAATCGGGTAGCATTGATTACAACTTCATTACAAAATTCAAAATTCTGTTAGCTTTCCACGTTTGCTAGCCATCACGTCATCTTCTTTCTAACCATTTACGCACTTTGCGGTTTTGCAGGACAAACAAATGGACGCAACACTATCAACACCTTTAACTCTGACTGGCCCATACGGAAAAGTAGTTAGGCAATTCGATCCGGCGTTTATAGACGTTAACCTCCCCTTAGAAGACGTAACTATAGCTGCGTCGGAGATGTCCCCGGAATGGCCAGAACAGTTGACGCGCACGCTAGACCTGGAAGCTGGGGACATAACCGAAGACCCCCTTGATGAGGTCTCTATCGTTATGCATAGGGGCGAAGCTAAAACGCTTGAAGTCAGTTCCTTGTTAGAACGAGAAACGCACGATGCCGTAACACAGTGAAACACCGTGAAAATTACGAGTCGGCCTCAGGCAAAGATTTCCAATTCAAGCGAGAGCACGCATCAGCTTTGATTCAAGGACAAGTTTACACTCTATTACGCACGACAGCGTAATGAGCGTAATAAGCTCCAAAATAGTCGAAGGCAGAGTCTAGAGAAGCGCAACAATTCGACACTTTTTTCTCGTGGCGCATGAATAACTTGTCTATACGCTCGTTACGCGGGAGTGCATATCATCGCGTATTTCATCACTAAGGCTAGACATTGTTTACACTTCATTACGCACAGCTGCGTAGTGAGCGTAAATTAGTCATTGTCTACGCTTCGTTACGCGCAGCTACGTAGAGCGTAAATTAGACATTGTTTACGCTTCGTTACGCGCAGCTGCGTAGTGAGCGTAAGACAATTTTGAGCCTGTTGTTTTTATGCCGGATTACGATCATACACGCAACACAACGCGAATGAGTGTAATATAGCCTGAAAGCAATTAAAGCACGCTCAATATGTACCTGCTCTTCACACGCACAACAGGCAAACAAGCGTATTGTGCGTAGTCACAGTCTGACTTAAAATGGTCATGTCAATGGAACCCGAAATATCCAGGACCCACGTCATCAGGGTTGCACCTTTTTCACGGAGCGTCGCAGCCTATAAATACCTCAGTTGACAAAGATACAGAGGTGAGCAAATCAGAGAAGAAGAGGCATTTTTCTGAGCACAAGAGCATTTATCACTTTTGTTGGCAAGAAGTCAAAAGGGCAAGAGCATTTTCTAAGCAAGGAAGCACTTATCACCTTGAGCAGAGAAACAAAGAGCAACCTTTTGGCAACTGCCGACAACGCCATCCTTCAGCAAGAATAGAGCACAGTGCGCTTGAGCCTTAGCAATAGGAGAGATCATTCCTTCGGGGAAGATACGACCTTTCTCCTTTAGCGATCGCTGCCCTGAGCAGAACCTACTCGAAGCAAAGAAGCAGAACGAGGATTGTGAGATCGTCTCACCCAGTTTGCAGACTCTACTGGTCAAAAACAGTTGATCGGCAGACTTCAGAGCTTGACTATCCTTGCATCCCAGCTTTGGCCTACGAGGTAGATCAGACTTCTATCTGGACAGTTTCCTTGCTGTTTTGTGCTCATTTTTTTGCATCAAGTTATTGGGGGTCTCTCCCATTGTAACGTGACATACAAATCATACATTCTTTCAAAAATCGAAACATAGATCTTTGAAAATCACGCGCTTCTCTCCTGATTAGCATCTTTTCGGTGTGTTTGACGTTATCATCGTAGCGATCCACCCACGTCGTTTTCCTCCCATTTCACGATCCCTCGAATCAAATCGCAGCACGTAAAGATCCGTAATCTTCATCGTTTTATTGACCCGTAAGTCCCTGTCTGATCGACAAGACCGTTCAGGGCACCGCGGATTCGCTTTTTCCAGCATAGCCCTCGGGCGGATCCGTGGTTAAAACTGTATACACGGAACCTCGATCGGTATTTCCAGCTGCTGAGGTTTTCTATCGTTACAGTTTTCAGGCGCTAGAAGGAGGGTCTTCAGGCTCCGATCCGAATATTTCGGGTAGCCCTGGTAGTGATCCATACCCTAAACCATAGACGTAATACCTCTAGGGAAGTCTACGGTCAATCGCGTGGTATAGATCGGTCGCAAGGACGATTTCTTTGAAATCCTACAGGGTAGAAAGCCTTTTTGTGCTTTTTGTTGCCAGTCATTTTCTTTTAGATCCGATCACCAGTTACCGTTGCCTTCATCGATCAATGGATTCCTTTTACTCAAACACAACCGCCATGGTCACCACCGATCTGGGTGTCGCACTTATCAATCCTACGGCGGTCACAGGACCAGCTCCCAGCGCAACGGGACCTCACGGACCATTGCGCCGTTCATTAAGGCTCCAGGGAAAAGAGCCTATCTTCACGGTTATAACCCCTGAAGAATATAATTTCATATGCATTAAGATCCAGGCGAGGCTGGCTCTCAGCCAAGCCGAGCTTGAAGCGAAACGAAACTTTGAGGTGCTCCACCGGGGGGGCTATGATTTTAAGCCAACAGCCTACGACATAATCCCCTTGACCGAACACCAATACGAACTTATCACACACCTGTCATGGCCAAAGGCCAGACTTCACAACCTGTGGTGGAGCCCCAGCATGGGGAAGAGGCAGAGGACGAATTCGCGGCTCTGTCGGAACATTCGTTCCATACTCTGACGCCCCACACGTACGTAAATCCGTTGTTCCCTTTCGACGGAGAGGCAGCCTCTCTTGACCCAGCCGCGACCGTGCAGACGCACATTCCTATCCTTCCGCAGGCCAATGTGCAGCCGTCTGGGTTGCAAGCACAAATACCACACCATAACACGGGGGTGGTTCCGTTACCACAGGTACTTAGTACCCCAGCGGTGATCCCGGCGACCACCGCACCCCATTTCATCCCGTAGATACAACCCCATAACGTATCTGTAACACGCTCGGCTCAGACCATGTCACTTCCGCATCCGCAAACTCAGCAGATTCCCACAACCGCTCAGCCACAAACATACGTCCAACAGCCTGCCGCAGGTCAGTGGGCCAACCCGGCGGCGCAACATACTCAGTCTGTGGTGTATGGCGTGCAGCCCCCGGTTGCACCTGTAACGCAAGTTCCACAGGGGATCCCGCAGTATACCTATCCCTATCTTGTGCAGCAGGCGACGGCCAACCCCTCTGTGCTAGCCAGCAGGTGGTGGTCTTCGCAGGCCCCTCCACCTGCAGGGATCCCCACCCCACCAGCAGCCAGCCAGCCTCTCCCGTCGTTTCCGTTCCCACGCACTGCCCTCCCGGTCCAACCTCCTGTGCCTGCTGCACAGGCACCTCCGCCAACGGGTCTGGACCAAGCCTTCCAGCTTATATAGACTCTTACCGAGGAGGTTCGGCGCCTCAAGGCTACTGGATCTGATGCCGTTCAGATCATGGACTTTTATTGGGATGATCCGATTAATCCAACAGTGCCTATGCTGTCATTAAAGCTGGGGATGTCCCTCCCTCATTTCACCAAATACAATGGGGAGGGGAATCCCAACGCTCACTTAGTCACCTTTCGATTGAATCCTTGTTGCTTCAACAGTGGCCACATACGATTATCAGAGTCTTTGCAATGTCATTAACAGGGAAAGCTTTGGACTAGTACCGAGCCCTCCCACACTCTTCCATCGCAACCTTGGAAGAGCTGCTGACTTAGTTTGTGACCTGTTTCAAATACAACCTGAAGCCGGAAGTCACACTGGATCAGCTCATGGGGGTGAAACAAGACCCGATCGAGCCCGTCCAAAAGTTTATACAGCGCTGGAATGCTACCTTGAATGAGATCCGCGAGCCGATCGCGGACTCACATATGCTAGCTATGTTCAAAGGAGCAGTCAATGACTTCATTAAGTCAAAGTTGTACTACCTTTCCCCAAGTAATTTACATCAGGCCTTCGCACAAGTTAGGAGCATCCAAGATGCTGCGGAGGCCAGTAAAGACCTGGCGTATGTCGCCTATAGGATTACACACAACAAGGCCAAAGACAAGGGTAAGGCGGCAACAACGACGATAGCCGCGCTGACTGAAAGCGTAAAGAACAAGAACAAGAAGGCGCCCACAACAGTGCCTCCCGAGGCCATGGCTGGTGCTGGCACCAACCAAGCCACAACTGCCCCTGAAAAGGCCCCCCAGCCAAAGCCAAATTTTGAGCGAAAAAATCGTTCAAAATATGCGGCTTTACCTGTAAAGCATTCTGAATTGCTGAAACAACTGTTAGCGGCAGGACACATTCAACCTAAGAAGGTGTCCGAGGAAGCTCTGAAGCGTCACAGGTGTCACTGTGAATTGCTAAAAGACCCTTCTTTAGCCTTACCTAACGAACCAGGAGTTCCGAGATCTTTCCGGCTGGACCGTTTCTGTGACTACCACCAGATGTGTGGTCACGACACGGATTATTGCTGGGCGTTGAAGGACGACATTCAACGCATGATCGACGAAGGTCATCTAAAATTAGACAGCAGTAACCTGACGCGTCCGAAAAACCAAACACTGCATGTATATAAGGACTTGTTGAACGCAAACTACAATCCTTATACAATTACTGTGGTGAGTACGGACGGTGAGTGTAAGGGACCGCCAAAACAACCTTTTGTTTTGCGCGTGCCCGCCAGCTCACCAAAGGGGCCAACTACTTTAGCGGCAGCCAGTGGGGTCTCACAGCCACCTTTCATCATAAGGGCACCTTCCCATGTACGCCCTCAATCACGCGGCAGCACTCAAGCTGCGGCTCCGTCCGTGCCCACGCCTAGAGCGCCCTTCATTATCAGGGCGCCAGAACCATGGCCTGCTCCTCTCACGCATGGGCAGACCTCCGGTCAAAATAACCAGTCATCGCCTCCTAAGCGAAAGGAGGAGGACACCACAATTAACGCAACAAAAGACCACCTTGCGCTCGGCTTCCCTAAGCCCAGGCCGCTGGCCTCTGTGCCTTTGTCTATGCCTCAGAAGCAGGCTAAAGGTACAGAAACGCAGCCACCTCCTCTTAGCAGAAAAAAGAACAACCCTCCCACTGACACCGCTCCGCCTCGAGAGATCCATCTCTTGGGCCAAATGGAGGAGGACAAGGGGGATAAACAACCCGGCTGAGAGAAGGACCTCCTGGATGCATTCACG
>MNCI01021382.1:41413-52466 GCA_015680685.1 Gnetum montanum | reverse complement strand
GGGTTCAAGTCAAGGGAACGGTGCGTATTGAGTTTGTGGTGGGGGATCAATTCCCAACCGAAGCCACATTCTTAGTCGTCGAGGAGATGCCTGGTTTCAACTTGATCTTAGGGAGGTCGTGGTTAGCCCAGCTGAGGGCGGTTTCATCACCGATACACCAAGAGATACACCTGTCCTACGCCGAGGGGGAGGTCATCATACGCCGCAACGAGGTCACCCCCAGGACTGTCAATAACATTGAAGAAGAACGATATTCGGAGATTGAAACAACTGACGATCAGTCCCATCTCCAAGCCCCTAAACAAACCGACAATAATGACGATGGTCTAGCCTGGGCCGACCTGCCATTTTCGGATGACAGCGTAGAGGAGTCAAACAACAAGCCTCCTCGCCCTTACGCAGCGCTCAACGTGAAGGCCATTAAGAGACAATTGCGTATCGATGGTTGAAAAATGGTCTTTTGCGTGTACCACCATTCTCGTGTAAGTTAGCACACTCCCCGTTTAGCAGCTTCTTTCATTTCAACATACTTTTACGCTATATTTTCTTTCCGTGTTTACGCTTTGCATTTTTGCATGTTTTATCGTACCCACGTTAGTTACGCTTTCACATTACTTTACGCATTTATCCAGGATTACATTTTTATTACTAGTTACGCAGTCGGCCCGCAATGGCCTTAAACTAGTTATACAAAATCAACCTCTTCGTAGCGTTATACGCAATTTACGCAGTTGGCCCGCAACGGCCTTAAACTAGTCATCCGGAGTCATCTACTATCATCATTTACGCTTTCTCTACATTACGCATATGGCCCGCAACTGCCTTAAACTAGGAATTACGTTCTATCATTATCACTTAGGGGAACTTTTCAACAATTACGCTTACACTCTACAGGAAAAACGCAAGAAAGAATAAAAATATATGTAACTGACATTTAACGCATCCACCAAGTTTTATAACACGTCTTTCTAGTCATTCGTAAATGATATTACACTCAACATTCAATAAAATTTTGCGTAAATAATAATTACGCATTCCCTCTGCTACCACTGTCACCGGTATCTCTTAACTCCGGATCTAGCCCCAAAAGATCGTCCTCCAGTGGGCCATCGTTTTTGGGAATTATGCCTTCACGAAAGATTGCCCCTTCATGAGGCTCTCGATCCGGCACTGGCTTCACAGGAGAACGCTCTTCATCGTTGCGTTCCTCCTCTGCTTCCTCTCCCGGCCCCTCAGCTGGCGTATTTTCCCTATCTTCTTCCAGTACCTAAACCCAAATAACATCAAAAATTAGAATAGACAACACATGCCCGAGAACTCTCCGACTAAGTCATACATAAACTTACTCGCGACGGCCCTACTTCCATAACGAAGGGAAGTTTGTCTAGGCCAGCCCACAGGCGCTGCATAATCTCGTCCTCTGTCAGGTCTGGCCACACATCTTCGCCCAAAGCAGCTCCAGCTTTCACCTTCCCCTTCTCCACGCTACTCCAGCGGGGTGGATCCGGGAAGAAGGTAGGGATTGTAGCCTGATTCCCAGGGAAAACCATTGCCCTCTCCGGGGACGCAATTACGGTCACCTGCTCTTCGAACTTCTTGAAAGCTTCCGACACTCCTATGGTGTCCACGAAAACCTCCAGAGATCAAGCTTTGATGGCAGAATCGCTGTAGTATTTTTGATAAGCTGCGCTTTCCCTTTTATACAGGTGTTTTTGGTCCTTCTCCTTCTGCCCCCACTCCTGAATGCTGGCGCAGTAGTCCCTCCAGTCCCAGCTTTTCTGAGCTAGGAGTTCGATTTGTATCCTCTGCTCTACTAACGCCCGACTGGTCTGTATGTTGTTCTTGATGGCTGTCCAATAACGGGAGTGATCGATAACAGCGGTACGCCAGTCTTCATCTCCCGTCACTCGAGCCTACAAGAATTCGTACCGTACCCTTAGGTCCGTGACTTCTTTGGTCAGGGACTCGACCCTCTGCTCCAACCGCTGTAGCCTTTTCCATAGGCTTTCATTAACGCCCCTACTTTCCCATATGGAGCGCGTCGAGCGTAACACACATTTACGCATTTCCTCATAAATGTGATGTGGCACGACTGCCCCATCAGATGGGGGCTCCGCTGTGTCCAGATCAATGGGCTCCGCGGGATCCCATCGGAGGTGAGCTCCTAACAGAAAACAAGCATCAATATGGATGACACATTACTAAGACATTATGTCGTAAACTCATTACGGCTATAACATACTAGCGCCAGGTTCGACGCGCTCCAAACGCTCGATCATGTCATTAACAACGCCTTCCATGAAGGCAAATTTGTCGGGGAAGTCTCTCCACATTTTGCTCACAGCAGCAGACGTAGAGGCATCTTCTTCCCCTGTAGCATAATTTGGTTAGACATCCCATCTATTAACAAGATATTTCAAACACGCTAACGCACTCATTACCTCTGCCGGTGACAGTGGCGATTTCATCAACATCTTCCGTCTCTTTTTCCCTTTCACGCACTAGAGTCTGTGCGTCACTGGTTCCAGTAGCTGGGGCCTCCTCACGTACCCCAGCTTGTGCGTGGCTTCCGCTAGCAGCTGGGGCCGCCTCACGCACTAGAACCTGCACACGGCTCATATTAACAGCTAGGGCCTCTTCTTCCAAAATTGAGGACCCCTCCCCACGGCTTAGTACCATCGCCCCTGTCTCAGGGGTCAATTGCCCTGTCATTTTTACTATTTACACCACCACACGTTAGCGTATAATGCCAGACCATCTAAATAAAACATTCCGTATTACAATCCTTTCACACTTACCAGGCGGAGGCTTGTTCCGCTGAACCTTGACCGCAACAGTTTGGCCTGCGTTACCCTTAGGGGCCTCGGCTAGATGGAGCCTCTTGCATCGAGCTGCCGGCTCCACAATTTCTTCCGCCATGCGCTTCCCTCGCGAGGCGTCGCCGTTGTAGGTAGGCATTATCCCGCCCACACTGTCGAGACCTCGCACTTGGGGCGCCGCCAAGCCTTTAGTCGTTACAAACAATGACTCCCCGATTCCTTCTGGTGGATCCTGCCCACGGGTAGTGCTGAGAATGTGGGCAATCCAAGGTCTGGACAGCTGGTCTCGGTCTTGCTGTCCCCAGACCCCATTCCTCTGGATGACCAGAAACTCAGCACATCGCCGGAGGCAAGCTATGAAAACGGCGTAATGCACATTAAAGCGGGACTCAAGCTTCTTGCGAAGCTTGACCATTTCGCTGCGCAATCCCTTGGCCAAATGGTTTGCCCAATCGAACTGGGTTCCCTCCTCCAGAACCTCTCGCATAATGTGGGTCTGTTCTACAGAGAAGAACTTCGCTTGAGAGAGGGTTTTGGGGAAAGTCCGGGCCCGAAAAAGGGGATACAATGTCTTGGCGACGCTCATCTCGAATTTCTCACAAGGAAATCCTTTGGTCTCTTTTGGGATCCTCACCCACTCCTTTAGAAACTCCTGGAATCTAGCGCTCCTCTTGGTCTTCACCTTTACGAGAAGGCCGTTCGAGGGGACACCAAACAGGTCCGCGAAAAGCTGAGCGTCGATATCGAAACTTACGCGCACGTTATGCATGCACGTGCAAAAACGCTCCGCCTTCTTGCTAAAGGAGTTGACCAAAGCTATCATTTCACTGACGAGGACATCAGGGGTCGCAGCCAAAAATAGGTGCATTAGCCCTGCTGCCCGGATCTTGGCGGTCACCGCAACTGGGGCCGCCAATTGGCCGAGCCAGCGCTGTGCATCCTTAATATCGCCATAACGGAAGAGGACATCCCTCGCCTCACGGCCGGAAATCGTAAGGGTAATCTCCTGGGATTCCCTGACTGAAAAATATCAAACACAAGTCAAATAAAAACGCTTTACGTGATGTCCACGACTTACAACTATACGCATAACATTAGAACACGCAGCGGCCTTACCAGGTCCAAAGGGCAAAGGGAATGGCGGTAGTTCCCTCTGCACGTCCTCAACCGTAAGGGTCGAATCTAAGGTCCAGTCGTCGTGAAGCCACCCGAGTTCCTGACAATTCTTAAAAGAGCGCTCGTAGCGGGTGTGATACTCACGCATTTCATGGCCAATTTGCCCTATAACACCGGCACGCACGTTGTTAGTTGCGGTGAATGCCATTAGTGTCGTTTCGGCCCAGGCCAACACATCACCATCTCCGATTAACCTGTTATCATGAATGAAAAACCTGTACCATACAGCATAGGCTTAATTTACACTTTTGCACATAGACTTCTCTTACACTTCACATCGATAACAAACATTATGACAGTAACAAAGACAATACATTTGGCAGAATCGGCTTACCCGCCCGCGTAGTACACCATGCCTTATGGGTTCTGGAAGTAGGTCGAAACATGGCGGGCCACGAACAGCGTGTTATACGCATGATAACAACTGAAACGGGCCATTTCCTAGATCCAGCGTAAATTCCTCAGGCCTCGGGCGCTGAGCGCTTGGTCCTCAGGATGACCCGTATCGATGGCCCCGTCTGTCAAGTAGGCCAGAATCCCCTCTGCAGACCCCGCCAACAGGTGTTCTAAAATGGCACCGGCAACATCGCCGGTCACATTAGACCACACGATGATGCTGAAGTTGCGCAGTAAGAACTACAGAAACTCTAGCGCCCCCTTTCGGAACCAGATGGCCTTCCCCTGCACTCGCGTGTGCGGAGGAGGGACATTGGGGATAATGGGGTTTACCCAGCACAACACCCCAATGATGTCTAGCACAATCAGAATAGGCTTCAGCACGACACTGTACAGAAAACACGCTACATAAATCAACGCCTAGACTTATCGTTGCATCATTAATACAGAAATGCTACACATCATGCTTAGCTATCTATGTGGAAATCGCCCAAACCCTTGCAACAGCGCAAGGTCCGTCTCTGACAACGACGATAAACGCAACCATGCCAAACCCTCGCTGTAACGCAAGGTCCATAGCCCAAAAACTCTCATCTACACAAAGAACGCTGTATAGCACAAACGCTGAAATAACACGAGCATGCAAAGAATGACCTACTGGTTCAGAGGTGTCGGGTCACGCACTTCGACCACGACCTGTTGGACACGCTCCAGGTTCTCCTGTACCTCGTCGATTTTAGCCAATTTAGTGTTCTTCTTCTTCGTCTTAGGCGCCATTATCACAGCTTCAACACTTGCACAGCTTTGCACCTTCAAATCTTCTGCTCTTCTTGCTCTTGCTAGAAAATACCTATGAATTTGAACTCACAATAGCCAACAGTTCGTTCTAACCAAAAAACCTCCTATTTGTATGCGAGAATCACCGACTTGATATCCGATTTCAGCGGGACTTTCCTGAAACGAAACCCGAAAATCAAGATATTAATGCGGTTGATATCGCACGCACCGCTGTCCGAAATGACGTTAAATTACCACATCTTATCGCCTCGTAATCAGGTAGCATTGATTACCACTTCATTACAAAATTCAAAATTCTGTTAGCTTTCCACATTTGCTAGCCATCACGTCATCTTCTTTCTAACCATTTACGCACTTTGCGGTTTTGCAGGACAGACAAATGGACGCAACACTATCAACACCTTTAACCCTGACTGGCCCATACAGAAAGGTAGTTAGGCAATTCGATCCCGAGTTTATAGACGTTAATCTCCCCTTAGAAGACGTAACTATAGCTGCGTTGGAGATGTCCCCGGAATGGCCAGAACAGTTGACGCGCACGCTAGACTTGGAGGCTGGGGACATAACCGAAGACCCCCTTGATGAGATCTCTATCGTTACGCATAGGGGCGAAGCTAAAATGCTTAAAGTCAGTTCCTTGTTAGAACGAGACACGCACGATGCCGTAACACAGGTCCTGCAAGACAACATCACTGTCTTCGCATGGTCATACGAGGATATGCCTGGGCTAGATCCTAAGTTAATCCAACATAACATTATCTTAGACCCACAGATCAAGGCAGTTAGGCAAAAAGCACGCAAGATCAAGCCAGAGATCGCGCTAGCCGTGCGTGATGAAATCACCAAGCTATACCAGGCTGGTTTCATTCGTGCAATCGATTACTCGAACTAGGTATCCAACATTGTGGTCGTGCCGAAGAAGACTGGAAGTATACGCATTTGCATAGACTTCCGGGATTTGAACAAGGCCACAATCAAAGATAATTTTCCGCTCCCGAGTATCGATCAACTAGTCAATACAACAGCTGGGCATGCACTCCTTTCATTCATGGATGGCTTCTCTGGTTATAACCAGATTCGCATAAACCCAGAACAACAATTAACTACGACATTCATGACACCCTGGGGTACCTTTTGTTATACTATGATGCCATTTGGTCTGAACAACGCCGGAGCCACGTATCAACAAGCCATGACATACATCTTTATCGATTATCTCTTAGAAAGGCTGAATGATTATGTAGACGATATAGCTGTGAAGTCTTTAAAGTCTGACGATCATTCAGGAGATCTAGAGTTAGTCCTTAAAAGATGCTCCAAATACAAGCTCCGGCTTAACCCGAAGAAGTGCGTATTCGGAGTCAAAACCGGACGCATGTTGGGGTTTGTGGTATCGGAAACTGCATACGAGTTGACCCTGATAAGGTCAAAGCCATTTTTGAGTTAACGCCTCCGACAAACCTCAAGCAATTACGCGGGTTACAGGGACGCTTGCAGTTCATACGCCGATTCATCTCGAGATTAACCGACAAGCTGCACCCTATGCAACATTTGCTAGAGACAGGGGTTAATTTCGAATGGACGGAAGATTGCCAACATGCGTTTGATAGCATTAAACAGGAACTCCAACATTTACCCACGGTTTTCCCGCCACAAAGGGACTTGCCATTTTACATTTACCTCACAACTTCGGACGTAGCGTTAGCAGCATTGCTTTGTCAAAAGAGAAACGATGGGTCCGAAGTGCCTATCTACTACCTAAGCCATGCTCTGTATGCGTATGAAACGAGGTATAATGAAGTCGAGCGTAATTGCCTAGTGTTAGTTTTTACGCTCAAAAAGTGTAGACATTACCTTTTTTGTAGCCAAGTTAACATTATTTGCAAAAATAACATCCTTAGAACCATCACGCATAATTTGTACGAAAGCAGTAGGATCGCTCGCTGGAAGGCTATCACCGCAGAATTTGATCTGCACTATGTTGGCCAATCTTCTACGAAGGGCCAAGCGATAGCCGACCAGTTAGTAACATCATCGATTAACAACCAAGCAACTATAGAGCCAGAGTTCCCTGACGAACATGTACATAGTCTAAGCCCTGTCTCAACAGGCCTCGAAGCAACGTTGTATTTCGACGGAGCTTAAACCGCTAGAGGTGGCAGTGCTGTCACTGTTATCACGCTATCGCCTGAGGATGTGCGTCTACACGCTTATCGATTGACCTTCCCTTGTACGAACAATGTGGCAGAGTACGAGGGGCTCCTCAGGGGGTTACTAACTGCAGGTGAACTCGATGTTCAACACCTGGCGGTTAGGGGTGATTCGATGCTTGTCATAAATCAAATCACTGGAGTCTACGCCTGCAAGGCTGTACATTTGCAGCCCTACTGCGATCAGGCTAAAGATCTTCTGAGGCGATTTACGACCTTCGACGCCCAACACGTCCCACGGACTGACAACACGCTGGCCGACGCACTGGCCACCCTGGCTTTACACGTGCCTTCACACCTGTTTAACACCTGCCCTGCATTGATTACAGACTGCGCAGACCCTATCATTCAGACGGCGCAAATCTCCTCTCTTCTCGAGGAAAGCACGCCTGAATGGTACGATAATATCAAAACTTATCTTTTACAAGGTGAGCTGCCATCTGCATTAACACGCGCACAGAAAGACGCAATCCGTAAGCGGGCTAGGCAATACGTCATCATCGGAGACAGCACTCTCTGTAGACGCTCCTTTGATGGCGTGTTGCTTACCTGCGTTGACAAAGACCAAGCGCAACACATAGTCGGCGAAGTTCACGAGGGACTGTGCGGCGGCCACGTAGCACCACGGGCTATGGCCCTAAAAATCCGTCGCTTAGGATACTACTGGCCACGCATGGAAAAAGACTGCCTGACAAAGGTTAAAACTTGTGACACGTGTCAGCGTCATGCAAACCTCATCCACGTGTCACCCACAGAATTGCATACAACGCAGATAACATGGCCATTTCAACGATGGGGACTGGACATCATAGGACCCATCACGCCAAAATCTTCTGCAGGGCATAGCTTCATTATTACCGCTACTGAGTACTTTACGAAGTGGGTAGAAGCTGTCCCCCTGCAGAAAATCACATCCCAACAGGTTTGCCATTTTATCTTGGACAACATAGTAACCAGATTTGGTCTCCCAATGACTATTGTGACTGACAATGGGCCACAGTTTAGTAGCGCGGAAACCAAATCCTTCTGTGATAACCTAGGCATTAGACAGTCTTTTTCCTCCCCCTATTACCCGCAGGCGAATGGTCAAGCTGAAGCATCAAACAAAATAGTCATCAATCTGCTCAAGAAAATGCTCGACAGTAACAAGAGACGGTGGCATGATAAAATCCTCTATGTGCTATGGGCGTACCGTACTACATGTAGGACAGCTACAGGTAGTACACCCTATACTCTGGTTTACGGATCTGAAGCAGTGCTACCTCTCGAATTGCAAATTCCTTCTCTGAGAATGGTCCTCTCCACCATTATAAATGAGACTCAACACACCGAGGCTCGGATAATGGATTTGGATTCAGTAGAAGAGAAGCGGATACAGGCTCTTGATACGATTGAGAAATATCAAGATAAACAGAGACAGAAGCATCATCACAACCTTCAGCAGCGTCCGATCAAGAAAGGAGACCTAGTCCTCAAAGCCGTGCGCGAGCCGGCAGGCAAGTTCTCGGCGAATTGGGAAGATCCCTTCTCGGTGGTCGACGCGTATAGCAATGGAGCTTTCAGACTAGCAGAGGTCAACGGCAATGAACTACCGAACCCTGTAAATCATGTATATCTGAAGCGGTATTACATTTAGCAGCATCTATAACGCGAGTAATCAGGTATGACAGTAAGCGTCCGCTACGTCTTGCACACGTCCGCTACGACGTTAAACTGGCACTGATCGTCCGCTATGACGCTAAACTGGCAGGTTACCACCGTCTGTTAAGACGTAAAATTGGCAATGTTGTACAGGTCCGCCAAGACGAAAAACTGGCATCTTTTGCACGCGTCCGCCACGACGCTAAACTGGCACGGGTAAGTAGCCATCTGTTGAGACGTAAAACCAGCACAGATCTGTCCCTGGGTCACGACGCGAAACTGACATCCACAGCACAGTCTGCTGGGACCATAAACCAGCCCAGACGCCGTCCACTACGACGTAAAACTAGTACTTCTCGGTCTGCCCGGACTTTAAACTGGGACCATGGTCTGCTGAGACTTAAAACCAGTAACGGCAGTCTACCAGGACTTAAAACTGGGACTTACAGACTGCTACCATATAAATCAAGCGAGCGTGATCATCTCTGTACAGCTGCACAACCAACGGGGTGGGATACTGGGACAGTCCCAGCGTCGCCACCCCACCGACATCCTATTGATTCCTCGGATAAGCTAAGAGGCATCCTACTGATCCCTCGGAGATGCTGCCGCCGCGCCCGCCGCAGTGGTAGTACCTCTGAGAGTTTCACCTCGCCAGTCGGAGCCCCGACGAAATCCTTATCGACAACGACCTCAGGAATCTCTGCCAATCATCGTTATCAGACGCCGGCTTCGCAAATTCATCTGGCTAGTTCCTTATGCGACCAGTTAGGTGCATTGTGTCTGATGCCTTTTGGCGAAGATATGCTGGGCCAATCGTCAGGATTGGTAGCTCTGCCCGCATGCTTTGGCTCCTTCTTTGCAGCCCATTCGCTTCATCTCAACATCAAATGGCGTTTGTTTCAAAGAGCCTCGCCTCTTGTTCGCATGAGCAATGGTGTCCTCTATTTTCTTTTGTGGTTGCAGATTACTTGCCTTGGAGAATGTCGTCCAAAGGTGCGTCCATCTGAGCGGTGAAGTACAATAGCGTGCTGAAATGGCTGCTTGGGTCCGCCCGACCATTTAGATCTGCATACCTCTACCTCTCACAAATCCTACCCTTAGCTCTTGTTTCCCTTCATCCCCACCACCCGCTTCCCACACGCGAAAGCTACATACGCAAGTATTCACTTCCGCACTCACGCTAGCAGAGACATCGCAGAAAGTGATGCGCAACGCTCCTTCTGCAAGCATTCCTGCTACAATTTGTAACAGAGAAATCTCAGATTGACGCGCTACGCTCGTCTGAAAACATTCCTGTTAACATAAAAGAGCGTACATTTCTATGCGTATGAGCATATTTCATGCCCCTACTATCATAACTCATTTTGCATCCTCCCCGAACTTGTTTCCAGCTATATCCCTCTATCTCCCATACCTCCCGGCTGTGCTCTTCCATGTTGACAGGGCAACACTTGAGTAGCCATGGATGGACGCTGTTCTTGCTTCTACCAATTCGGTGTTTCACATTCTTTGTCGACGTCTTTCGGGCAAGCCCTCTAACCGTCAACAAAAAGGGGCCATTGAAACACCGTGAAAATTACGAGTCGGCCTCAGGCAAAGATTCGCAATTCAAGCGAGAGCGCGCATCAGCTTTGATTCAAGGACAAGTTTACGCTCTATTACGCATGGCAGCGTAATGAGCATAATAATCTCCAAAATAGTCGAAGGCAGAGTCTAGAGAAGCGCAACAGTTCGACACTTTTTTCTCGTGGCGCATGAATAACTTGTCTATACGCTCGTTACGCGGCAGTGCGTATCATCGCGTATTTCATCACTAAGGCTAGACATTCTTTATGCTTCATTACGCGCAGCTGCGTAGTGAGCGTAAATTAGTCATTGTCTACGCTTCGTTACGGGCAGCTGCGTAGTGAGCGTAAATTAGACATTGTTTACGCTTCGTTACGCGCAGCTGCGTAGTGAGCATAAGTAAGTCATTGTCTACACTTCGTTACGCGCAGCTGCGTAGTGAGC
>MNCI01021382.1:2293-30237 GCA_015680685.1 Gnetum montanum | reverse complement strand
GCTTGTAGTGGCCAATGAGGGTTCATCGTCATCGGGTAAGTTATGTCTTCGTGTGTTGGGATGACGTTGTTTTTGTTCATGTTTATAAGAAACTCCCATTTCAACTTGTATACTCCAATCTTCATCGTCATATAGTTCGTTGGTTCTCCAATGAACTTCCTCACTAAGTGTGGCATTATTATTGTCTTGTAGGAGAGGCATTGTTCTGCAATTGTGTGTGAATTTATATGTGACTTTTTATAATTATTTCTTCTTCCTAAGAGATATATCGTTAAGTCCTTTACAACACCCTTGTATGATATAACTAATCTAGATAACTAGCACCGTCCCTGGCAACGACACCAATGATGAGTGGCAAAGTACCCCTACACTCAACCATACGAATACGAGCGTTTTCACGCGTGATCTGGTCAAACTCCGCAGACAGACTAGTTGTGGCACCTCGACAGTTAGCCTTAGGTCGCAGTTCACTGTCTTTCCACCTGGACTAGTATTATCTTTGTCATGCATGGTTTAGTCTAGAGTGAGGTGTATGATGGGTTTCCTAATCTAATGCTACTCCTGAAGGCAATAGAAAGTAAGATTATCTAAGTTAGGAGGAAAGGGTAAGAGAGTCTAAACTAGCCTAAGTGCAATGAGCATCTGTTCCTTAATCATCCGTACACATCTTGGACCTTGTGCACGACTATCACTGGGATTACCAAGCGCATGGCCTAGGTATGCTACTGGGTTACCAAATAGTCACACTTAAATGCTCGTGATTAAGTCATACTCATTCCATGTTTAACATGAGTTCAGGGTGAGAGATATTAACTAAGAAAGTAGTAAATAACAAATAAATAAATAAATAAACAAAGTGAATGCTGCAATGATGAAGTAATCTCGATCTTTATTTCCGGGCATGTGCATGTCTAAGTACATCACACTTGAATAAAGGAAGCCGTACAATTACATTCACCACACTGCGGGCATACATTGGAAAATAATCTATCTCTAGAGGGATCAAACTGCTAGAGTTTAGCTACAATCTAATCTAAAGTTGTAAAACAAGGGAGAGCTGCCTCTTATTTATAGACATGGTGACGGATTGCGATATCGCATATGCGATGTCGCAGGGGAAGACGCGATATTGCGTCCCATCAATGTCCAAGTGTTGTATTTATAGGGCTGCACACATCTTGACACATCATTGCTACAATGTCATTACATGATAAAATTTGACTTTATCAATTGCTAATTCTAAGAAATATTCCCTCTAAGATAAGAAAAGGATTAGGGCTTAGCCTTGTTCAAAAGTGTTCTCATAGGTTTTCACTTCTTATTGAAGGCTTCCTTGTTAACCAACCTTATTTTGTTTGGACAAGGCTAGGATGATGATGCACAAAGGCTTCCTTATTAACAACAAAAAAGAACAAAATAAAACATAGAAAAAACAAAAAGAGCATCGTAAAGAAACCTCATTGTTAAACTTAACATTGGTAGACATTGTAAAAGCCGTAATATGAACCATTGTAAGAATATCATACCATAAGGCTTTTGCTATTCTCCCACTATAAATGTGTCTCATTCTTTTTCTTATGTTTTTTTAAATAAGTGTTTATTTATTTATTTCTCTATATGAATGTAAAGGATTTAATAAAGCCGTACATCTTTCAAGAACAAAAAAGGTTCTCCCCACCAAATTATAGACATATATAAAGAGATAACTAACCTACTGTTTTGAGCATTGTAGAGCAGCCTCCTTGCGACGTCCATAAAATGGAAAGACATTATTTAAATAAAAAAAAATTTCTAAAATGAAACGAAACGAAACGAAACGAATCTCCGTAACGCCTTTAAAAACCGCTGTGAAGCGCGAAAACCAGATAAAAGGTTTGCCTTTGATACTGGCTCCCTTCCAGCGCAAGCGGCCTCGGCATCCAGACTTTTTCAAAGGATCCCCAATTTTCTTTTTCTCCAAGTCGACGGAAGAAGCTGAATCGCGCGCAGAACCGAAAAAAATGGATTTGGATGCTACTCTCCTGCAGCACGAGGAGCTGCTTAATGCAGAATCCGCGTACAGCGATCTGGACTTTGCTTTCAAACTGCAACTCGAAGAGGCGATAGCGGCTTCGGTTCGCAACAGTGGCCCTGCTGCCGTTCCTTCGACTTCTCAGAGCAGTTCTCCTGCAAGAAGCGCGGAAAGCGATCCAAAACAGCAGGTGTCGGAAGATGACTTGGCCTTGTTTTTTCATATGCAAACCCTGGAGCTGCAGAACTTCGTGCGCGAGAACGCCGACCGCCAACTCGTGGAAAAGGAGCTGGAGCAGCTGAAGCGCGATGTTGAATTGCGCTGCCACGATGCGGCTTTCGCTCGCGACATTGAAGCCATGCCGGACGACGATTGGGAGGACTTCGGTGACGATTTGGAGGCGCCATTCGATGAAGGCAACGCAGAGCCCCCCAGTTTTAAGCTTTATCATAAAGGTCTCGTCGTCGATGAGGATTCGGCTGCTGGGCCTGTGAGAATTGCCGCGGCTGGAATCGTTATTTATGGAGCGGACGATACTTTGCTGCTGCAATTGGCGAAGCCGCTTCCCCAGGGTTTGGCACGAGCCACGGCCGAGTACGAGGCGCTCAGGGAAGGCCTCGTTGCTGCACGCGGCATCGGAATTCGGAATGTGGAGGCTCACGGTGACTTCGTTCAGGTTTATAAGCAGGTGCGACGGGATAATGTATTTGTTAAATTTAGGTTTTCCCTGTGTCATTGTTGCTGAAATCTTTGTTTTTTGATATTGCTTTGCGGTCAGAATAGTTTGGATAATGTTAATGCTTGCTGTGAGAATTGTAGCCAGGTTTTGTCCTGGCATAATCATCTAGTTTAGCCGGCAATAATGTCCGATACAAGTTTGGTCTGCGTTCTTTTCGATTCAAATCTTTGATCAGTATTGGGGCCTACGAGGAATCGTGCTGATAATGTTTTTTACAAATTCTTCAATTCGCCCTTGCAAATGCTTAAGAATCTCAATTTTCCGTTTCATGCCTTTTTTTGGTGTTAGTTTTTGTTGAAAGATCTATTGGAGAGTCCCATTCAGATTTATGGATACGTGACAATATTCGTTGCCAATGATTATTTTCGTATTATCTTCCCGAGAAATTTCGTTCATGCGTTTCTTGAAAAATTTAGTGTTTCAGAATGTATGAATTTGTGTCACTCCGCTTTGAATTTTTTGTCTTCAGGAAACCGATTATTCTGTCTTATTGCTTCTTATCGAGGATTATAGGGATAGCGCGTTCAGGCTTTCTCACTAGGGAAATCATTATTTTAAAAAGATTTTGTCTTCTGAAATTTGGTTTCTGTTTCCATTTCCCAAAAGTTGTCATGTTTTGAAATGCGGATGTTGAATATATTGGCAGAAAGAGGAAACGTTTAAATTATGTATTGTTTTATTGTTATTGTCCTGTGGTTTCCAATTTGCCTGAATACTAAAATCGGCAAAAAGACACTTTGACGAACCAACAACATGCTTACATATTAATATTGTTGCAATTGTACTAATCTCGTTATAAAACATATTGTCCTGGTAACACGAATAGTTATTGGCAAACATTTTTCATGGGGAAGTACTTGTAAATTTTTGTTGATTATTTGAGATGTCAGATAGTTCAAATAATTGAATGTCCACTGAGCATTCACATATTGCTACAATTAGTAAAGTTATCCTTAGAAGCAAAGCAATTCATCACCATATGCATCTTAATGGCATACAGAATTAAAAAGCATTTCTTGAACTGAACATGTGACTGGTACCTTGGTGAGACCATGATTTCAGTTACTTGAGCTGTCATATTATTGTTTAACTAGATTATTTGATTCTAGTTTTTTTTTTTAACTTTAATCAACTTTGCAGAGAACTTAAATGGTACTTAATATAGATACATAGACATGGTTTATAAATGACATTTCTTTTTTCTAATACAGTATTTTTAACTTTCCTATGAATTTTTACTGGAAAGTGTTTTCTATAGCTTTAAATTCGTAGTAATTCATCATGTATTTTATTTTATCAGGTTATAGGAAATTGGAGAATTAGACAGCATAAGATCATGAAATTTTACTGTGATGTTAGAAAAGAGATAAATGAATTTGACAATATCTATATGCATCTTATCCCAAGGTGTGAGAATCATCTTGCATTATCTCTGGCAAGACAATCAATTGAGAGTCAGTTAAGCAGTAAAGCTGAACTCGTGTCTGAAAGACCGTTATCACAAAAAGAAAACTGTGTTATATGTTTGGAAGAAGTTGAGAACCATAAAATGTTTCAGATTGTTCAGTGCAGACATCGATACTGCTTTTCTTGCATGGCACAGCATGTAGAAGTCCAGCTAAGGAACGGTATTCTTCCTAAATGTCCAGCTGATGGCTGTAGAGTCGAGCTGAATGCAGCTTCTTGCCAGGATTTTTTACCATCAAAATGGCTTGAAATATTGTCAAAGCGCATTGATGATGCCTCTGTACCTGAGTCAGACAAAGTGTACTGCCCTTATTTACATTGTTCAGCCTTGATGTCAAAACAGGAGTTACAAAACAGAGAGATAGTTTCCTCATCTTCAGTAAATTTTCAAACAGCCTCGAAATGTGCAAATTGCACCAAGTGTCAGAGACAATTTTGTATTGAATGTAGGGTTCCTTGGCATGCGAAGCAGTCATGCCAGCGGTATCAGCAACAACTTGAAAGGTCTCGTGGTGTAGATGCAAAATTGCATATACTTGCTAATAATCGGGAATGGAAGAGATGCGATAAATGTAAACACATGATAGAACTGGCAGAAGGCTGCAACCATATAACTTGCAGGTACCATAATTATAACTTTGATTTGATTTGGCATAGAATTATTAAAACGACATAAGCCTTATCAACAAAGGATAGTATAGGAATATTCACCCACTGTAGATTAAGTGTTGATGTGTATGCAAGAACTGGTCCTCAAATCAGCCTGTTTTCCTTTGCAATTTATTTTAAATTTGGTCTGCATAATAGTAATATTAGTTTTATTTGTTTTTATCTTAGGTTGTGGTAAACGTTTTAATCTTTCTCTTAAGTATTATATAGTGTAGTTATTCAGAAAAGTAGAGAAACTGAATTTTTATTCCCTGATTTTTGAGCGTTACAATGAGCCTTTTTATACATGAATATGGACACTATTTTTAGATAGAATAATCAGAAATCCTTGATTATGGGGAAAACAAATCACCATAAAATCAGGAACCATAAAATCAGGAAATTTTCCTGAAAATAGCTGGATTTGGGATGACAACAAATCCCATTAAATTAGGAAATTGCCAATAAGAATTACAGCTGTAAACAACCCTTAAAAATTGATCTGGATTTCCACACTCCCCCTCAAGCTGGGCTATAGATGTTGAGAAGACCAAGCTTGGATTGAAGTTCTCTGAAGGTAGTTCTAGGAAGAGCCTTGGTTAGGATGTCAGCTATTTGATTTGTGGTAGGAACATAATCAATTGAGATAATTGCCTCTTCTATCTTTTCTTTGATAAAGTGCCTGTCTATCTCCACATGTTTTGTTCGATCATGATGTGCCGGGTTCTTGGCTATGCTAATAGCTGCTTGATTGTCACACAACAATCTGATGGAATCTGTAATTTGGATTTTGAGCTCATGCAATAGTCTCTTCAGCCATATTCCTTCACATATCCCATGTGCCATAGCTCTAAATTCTACCTCAGCACTGCTACGGGCTACTACAGATTGTTTCTTGCTCCTCCAAGTGACGAGACTTCCAAAGACACTTCCAAAGACAAAGGTACAGTATCCTGATGTTGATCTGCTATTAGTCTTGGAGCCTGCCCAGTCAGCATCCGTAAATATTTTGATATCTCTGGTTGATGTCTTCTTGAAGTAGAGACCTTCACTAGGGGCACCTTTTAGATACCTTAGAATTCGGAACACTTTGCTCATGTGTTCTTTAGTTGGGTTGTTCATGAAATGACTAACAACACTAACTGAGAAAGCAATATTCGGTCTGGTATGAGAAAGATAAAAGAATTTTTCCAACAAGCCTCTGATACCTCCCCTTGTTCATTGGTGGACTTTTTTCATCTTAATCTGACTTGCTGTCTATTGGAGTGTCAGTTGGTTTACATCCAAGCATTCTAGTTTCCTTGAGTAAGTCTAGGACATATTTATGTTGTGGGATTCCACTTTTGATCTTCCTATTTCCATTCCAAGGAAATATCTGAGATTTCCCAAGTCCTTTATCTCAAATTCTTGAGCAAGGAAGTTCTTCAGGGGGGCTATTTCTCTCTCATCATTCCCAATCAGGATGATATTGTCAACATAGACAATAATGATGGATGTTCTACCTTTAGAAGAGTGCTTGACAAACATAGTATGATCCGTTTGGCATTGTGAATAGTTGTCTCTTTATAGTCTTTGCAAATCGATCAAACCATGCACGTGGAGATTGTTTAAGCCCATAAAGAGATTTCTTTAGTTTGCATACTTTGTTGACATTTTCTACAGACTTGATACTTTNCTTTAGTTTGCATACTTTGTTGACATTTTCTACAGACTTGATACTTCGTGGAATGTCCATGTTAACTTCCTCTTCAAGATTTCCATTCAAGAATGCATTTTTGACATCCAATTGGTGTAGAGGCCAATCAAGATTAGCTGCAAGGGACAAAAGGACTTGGATGGTATTTAATTTGGCAATTGGTGCAAAAGTTTCCTGGTAATCAATTCCATAAGATTGTGTAAAGCCCTTGGCCCCAAGGTGAGCTTTATATCTGTCAATACTTCCATTTGCCTTGTATTTAATCGTAAAGATTCACTTACATCTGACAGTATTTTTCCCTTCTGGTAGCTCAACTAAATCCCATGTTCCATTCTTCATCAGAGCATTGATTTCATCATCCACTATTGATTTCCACTTTGGTCTTTGAAGAGCCTCTTCAATTTTACTAGGAATCTGAATATTTGTAAGGCTCATAGTAAATGCATGAGATCCAAGTGACAACTTATTGTAGGAAACAAAGTTCTGTTTTTGGTGGTTTGGACATGACCTTATCCCTTTCCTTAATGCAATTGGTAAATCCAAAAGTTCATCAGAATCAGGAATTGAATTAGTGTTACTTGGATATGAGTCATTTTGGATTGAATCTGGCACATTTTCATGAACAGTGCTTGGTTAGAATTGTTCTTCCATATCCTTTTGAGTTGGTTTCCTTCTTGAGTACACAATGAGCTCTTTGTTTATAGTCTCATAGGAGGACCTGGTAGTGGACTAAGATTTGGGCTTTGGTTGGATTGAGTGAATGTCTCGATGGAAGAAGGATTTGGTTTTGGATCCCAAAAAAGATACTCTTGATTTTCACTCTTCCCCTGAATGTTGGTTTTGGGATAATAAGGCTGTGTTTCCATGAATGTGACATCCATTGAGTGGTAAAATCATTTTGTACTGGGACAATAGCACTTATACACCCCTTTTGATTTGGTGAATATCCTAGGAAGACACATTTGGTGGCTTTGGGATCAAGTTTGCTACGAAATTGTTGGGGAATATGAACAAAAAATGTACAACCAAATACTTTGAGAGGGATTGATGAGATGAGTCAGGTTGTTGGAAAAGCTTTCAGAAGGATTTGACAAGGATTTTGGAATTTAAGAACTCGTGATGGCATTCGATTGATGAGATATGCAACAGCAAGAACTGCTTCTCCCCAAAAGAAGTTTCGAACTTGAGAGGAAAGTAGGAGGGCTTGGGCAACTTCCAATAAATGCCTATTTTTCCTTTCAGCTATCCCATTTTGTTGTGGGGTATTGATACTAGTGTTCTAATGGACAATTCCCTCTTTAGATAGAAAATCCCCAAGAACAGAGTTAAAATATTCTTTTGCATTGTCTGTTCTCAATATCTGGAATTTTGTTTTAAATTGTGTTTGAATCATGTTCATGAAATTTTTAAAGATTTGGCTGACTTTAGATTTTTCTTTCATCAGAAATATCCAAGTGAGTCTTGTATGATCATCAACAAAGGATACAAACCACTTGCCCCTGTCACATTTTTTATTTTTAATGGACCCCAAACATCACTATGAACCATAGAAAAAGGATGAGATGCTTTGTATGGTTGTATTGGATACGAGTTATGAACATGTTTTGAAAACTGACAAATTTCACAATGAAGAACATCTGAATTTTATTGAATAATGATGGAAAGCGTCTTTTGAGATACAAAAAACTAGGATGACCTAGTCTATAATGTCATAGTAGAATTTCATTTTCCCTATTTGACGTAAATACATAAAAAGATTGTTTCTTAGTGACTGTATGTGGAGATTGTCTCTCAAGTTGGTTGCCTTCTCTGAAGATATAGAGTCCTGCACATACCTCAGCATTGCCAATCATCTGTCCCAAAGTCAAATCTTGAAAAACACAATGATTGGGAAGAAATTTAGCAACACAATTCATATCCTGAGTGAGTTTACTAATGGATAACAAATTGCAAGTTAGGTTAGGGACAAAGAGAACAGATTTGAGGGTTAACCCCCTAGGTAATACAACAAAACCTGTATCAGACACCTTAGATAGAGAACCATTGGCAATACGAACAGTATGGTTCTTAGTGCATGGTGTGTAGTCTTGAAGAATTGTAAAATCTCCAGTCATGTGATCTGCTCTAGAGTCAACAATCCAAGTGCTCAACTTATTACCCTTTTGAACTTTTAGAACATCGAGAAAGTTATCTTTTTGAGCCACTAAACCAATCACTATAACTAGGTTAGAAGTGTCGGGCATTTGTTGAGTGAACAACTTTTGTAGTACTTCCATTTGTTCCTTACTGAAGGGGTGTCTTGATGATTTCAAAGGAGAGGAAGGTCTTTCTTCAGTTGCTACACTATTACCCTTGCTTTCTTTCTCAGATCGGGAGCATGATGGTTTCCAGTTAGCAGGTTTCTTGTGGATTTGCTAGCAAGTTTCTCTAGTATAACCAGGCTTCCAACAGTGATCGCACCAGGGTCACCCTTTCTTCATTTGGAAATTGGAACCTTGTGCAGCTAAAGCCGAACCTTCATTGGTTGGATGGTTCAAACAGATCATAACTTTCTTCCTACTTTCTTCTTGTTGTACTTCAGAGGAAACCTTACAAAGACTTGGTAGTGGTTTGATTGCTAAAATATGCCCACAAAATTCTTCTAGGTTTTTGTTTAAATCTAGAAGAAACTTGTAGATTCATTTCTTTTCAACAATCTTTTTATACTTGTTGGCATCATTTGGATAGTCCCATTTTGTGGTCTCAAATAGATCTAATTGTTGCCAATATCAATTTAATCGACTGAAATATTGAGTGATAGACAAGTCTCCTTGGCGTAAGTCAGGAAGAATCCCTTTTATCTCAAATGCCTTCGTGGTGTCTTCTTTATTAGAGTAGGTTTTTCTTGTAGCCTCCCAGATCTCTTGGGCCGTTTCATAGAGCATGAAATCTTCTCCGATGTCATTTGTCATCAAGTTGATCAACCAAGACATAACCATGTTATTTTTAGCCTTCCAACTCCACTACTTTGGATCTTCCTTTGCCAGATGAGTAGCTACTCCAGTGAGATAGTTGTCTTTGCCCTTGCTGCACACGAACATCATAACTGAATGGGACCATTGAAGATAGTTCTGTCCATTCAGCTTGTGACCCATGATGAGGATAGCAGAATTTTCTAAACCACCATTAGTGCTCAGAATTAGGTTGCTATTAGGAGTGGAGGTGACATCTGATGCTATTGTGGATGTAGCTGTGAGGATAGAAAGGGTTATAACAAGGAGAGAGACGAACTGTTGTGATGCGAGAATGAGAGCCAACATCTGCTTTTGCTGGAAGAGAGAGGGAAAGAAAATTCAACGTCGTTGGTGATGAGCACAAGTCTAATGTCATCGGTGAGAAGGAAAAATTCACCGTTGGACAGAATTGCTCAAGAAATTCTCTAATAGCATGTAGTTATTCAGAAAAGTAGAGAAACTGAATTTTTATTCCATGATTTTTTAGTGTTACAATGAGCCATTTTATACATGAATATGGACATTATTTTTAGAAGGAATAATCAGAAATCCCTGATTATGGGGAAAACAAATCACCGTGACATCAGGAACCATAAAATCAGGAAATTTGCCTAAAAAAAGCTGGATTTGGGATGACAATAAATCCCATTAAATTAAGAAACTACCAATAAGAATTACAGCCGTAAACAACCCTTAAAAATTGATCTGGATTTCCACATATAGTAGCGCTTCTATAAGTTTCATTTTTTTGTATTTTTGAAAGGAGGAAGAGAAATCTATTCCATTAATGAATTGAAGCTGTTTTAGAAACATTATACCATATGCATTAATTGTACAAGAATTTTGTAGTTGCACCTGAACGTTTGCATTACAACCATTCAGATGCATAGGCATATGCAATTCATGTTACTATTTGCCATGTTATCTCTATATTTATTTATTTTTTAATTTCAAACTTCCAATTCATAATTCGAAGTATCTCATTTAGGTTATTGTATACTGTAATCTGATGCAAATACCATTATTCTTATCAAGCCAGTACTCACATATAGTAAATAATGTATGGTCTATCCAGCTTAAGGTGATCTAGAAAACCTCGTTGTTAAGCAAAACTTTCGCCATTGGTTGCTTCATGATACTTTTAGGTTCTTTCCTGGTAAAAGCAGACATGCAGAATCAGTTGAGGTTCATGAGCAAATACCCCAACTTTCCATTTACGTGTAAATTATATACCTGTATAAATAGAAGGAAAACTTACAATGGGATGATTGGTTAACATGATTTGTGCATTTTACTTTTGTGACTAAGAGATGCTTCCTTGGAAAGAGAAATTTTTTTAATTTTGTATCAACTACCAAATAAACAGAATGAACCTGCAGTAGAACAATGATTTCTGCGTTGTCTTTTGATGCAACAAAGATACATTTCCAATAGAGCGATACATTTCAAATAAAATATATGGTTAGAGGTGATAAGAACGTTTCCTTTTGGTACTATTCTAGGTCAAAGATGCTCTACTGGTTGAATATTTGATTGCTTGTTAGCATCATGATTTTGTTTTGATGTTGGGAGTTATGTTGTTTTATTTCCGTTTTCTTCAGATATTGTAATGCTTGTTCTGTTATGCTGCCTACTTTTTATAACAAGAAATACGAACTTATGTTGGTATTTTTCCCACATTTGGGGGGATGCATTTGTGTTTTTTTTTTCAGATGTGGACATGAGTTTTGCTATGTTTGTGGAGCCGCATGGAAAGATAAAAAGGCTACATGCCGTTGTGATCTTTGGGATGAGCGATATATACTCCGAGGTCCTCCTCTTGATGAATTTGACGATTCTGATGAAGAAACTGATTTTGAAGAAGAGGTCGATCAATATGATGTACTTTTTCTCTAGTCCAAATCCGGAAGCAAGATATACCAGTTTTACTTAAAATATGGTTTGCCACTTCTACGATATCTCTGAATGTTTTTGATAATCGATTTGGAATATGTCATTTCAGTTGCGCTTTGTGATTGTGTCGTTAAAATGATCAGACTAGTTTTATTTCTATTAGCAGATGATAATATTCGCACCATTGATGGCTAATCAGTTAAAATTGCATTGTGGTAAAAAAAATGCTTTAATGTGAAAAGACTGTCAAGCAAATAACAAGCTCTTTTGGATGAAGCAGCTCATTCTAGCGTTTGTGTTTTTCAGTTCGTTTTTTAAGGTAACAAAGTGTTCGTGCTCGTATTAGATTTTGGGGGCTTCCATAGTTCCTTTTTACAGCAATTTTATATCCTTTGTATAGTATTGTAGACTTGATTTTCTATGCATGTCATCAATAATCTTTTTTAAAAAAAGTGTTTGGTATCAGTTAATCATTTGGATTTGGTTTGTTTTTTATTCTTCTGTTTGCAACAGCTTGCTTACACAAACACACCGATCTTTTTGACAAAGTTGATGTAAATCTCGTCTCTGGATATTCCATTCTATAGCCAGCAGTTCCAAAATCTAGTTTGTGTTTCTATGTAATGTTACTCATTACTAGATTTCGTTGTGTCTGAGGGTTAACCTAAAATTCCTTGATTAGAAAGATTTATGAACGTACTTGCTTGTGCCACATATTATAGCTCTTGGTGTTGTTCACTTTGATCCCAGAATACTTGCAATTAACTCCAGCATGATTTGTAATCGTTTTGCAGCAAAGAAGAACATGTCAAATCATTCAATAACTGAAAACAGAGTTTAATTAATTTGCCAATGAAGCTCAATTTTGATTTTATGTTTTGACATTTGAGTTGGTTCCTTTTTTATCAATGCTAGAGACATTTAATTTTCATGATCTCAAGGTGTTGTACACCCACCAGAGTCGCCCAGCAATTCGATTTCAAAGCCACTACCATTTTTAGGTGCTGTTGGGTATGTACAAGTACAATTGGCCTACGATGCAAACAAATGCCTTTCATAGGTCTAGAGCTGTTTATTTAGGGTCGATCTTATGAGACAGTTGTTTATTTACGGTTGGATCATCTGCGACCAATTTTTTGCCATGTCATTTCCATTTTTAACCTTGATAACCTAAAACAAATCATTATGTATGTATGCTGCAGCCTGGTACAATGGGGGCCGAAAAAACCAGAGCCGTATATAACCAATCATGATTTTCTGAGAAAGTTTTTGCTTGAAAGAAACTTGAGGGTTTGTTAAAAAAAACTTGGAGCTTTTAAAAGTTATGCAGCTAATCATAATTTTCCCATAAGAAAAAGTTTTTGCTTGAATGAAGTTCGAGAGTTTGTTAAAAAAAAATTGAGCTTCAAAATTTTGACACAATTTAATTTTGTTTGCTGCAACACTCAAGGGTAAAAACCAAGGTTTGTACCAGATAATAATTTTCAAAAATAAAATTGAGTTTGAAAATAATTGAAACTATTAATGAAAATAGTTTACCAAACATAGTCTTGATTTTTCATGTGCATTGCAAGGGAATTCCATAGGTTTTACCCATATATTCAAGATCATATAGTGTATAGCGTAGATTAGTTTTTTTGGCTTCATCTAGTTAGTTTTTAGTGCCTTAATCTAGTTATCCTAACATAAGCATCTGAGTCCACTTTTTGTTCGCATCTTGAATTTGCTTTAACACTATTGGGTTACCAAGTGCCTATTGTTGGATGTACCAAATAGTCACTACTAGGATTACCAAGCATTAAGCGGTATGTTCGAAGTGGTCATACTTATGTGTTACTATTAAATGGATCAATTAATTAATTACATCAATGTAAAAATGTATAAGTAATAAAGTGAACAAAACGAAACATTAATCTATCCTAAGTGCTACAAGGAATGTCAAAAATCTTGTCTTTATTACTGGTCACATCAACGTGTTCAAGTATAAGATACTTGAATAAAAAACCATACAATCCTTGAAATCCTACTAGGGACACTCAGAAAATATTCTAACTCTGGATTAACAAAATTGTAAGACTTTGACTATGCTATGGACTTAACGTGCCATAAATGTAGTGGGTGCATGTATTTATATGGGCAAAGATAGACACTACATCGATGGATCTACGTCGACGCATTTGACTATGCATTGATGAGGCTACATCGATGCAACCCATGGAGTGATTCATTATACCCCCACGTCTAATTGAAAACTCGTCCTTATAGGATCAAGTTTCTTACAAAATTGGAAAGGTATAGAATCATAGATTGATTGATTCTAAATGTCGGATTGTACGAAATTACAATAATTACAAAAATGGATGTTTGGGACAACAAAATTGAATACCCCTACAAAAATGAATAGCTGGAATTCTTTGGTGACTGAAGACAAAGAGAAGATCAAATAGTGCTAGGAGGTGGAGGGACCTAGGATGCCAAAAGACCTTCTCTAGCCTCCGACACACATGGTGGTGGTGGCTGAGGCTAAGGCTATGGTTGTGGTTGTTCTGTTATAGTTGCTGCTTCTGGTGGAGGATGAAAGGCATCCAGCAATGCCTTCATCTCCCTCTCCTTACTTCGTGGTTCGTACATAGTCCAAGTGGCTTCACCAATGTGAGCTAGCACAAGGATGTCCCACAGATAGGGCATTGTTGGGAACAACTCCTCCGCTTTGACAAACCATGCTATGAATTGTTTACATTTGATGTCGAATGTCTTTACAAGGTTTTGTAGTTCATGGTAGTTGTTCATTCTCATGGCTAGGTTCTTAGCAATTGATCGTTGGTTAGTAAATTGGCTCTTGAGAATTTCAAGCTTTGCATTAGTTGTTTCCAGCTTCTGCTTAGTGTCCTTGTGATGCTTGAACTCAGTCTTGTATAGGAGGTACAAGCTAGTCATCTACTTCTCTAACTTTGACCTTGACCTTCCAATTGTCAACATCGTCAAGTTTGCATATTGGAGGGCAATCTTCATGTATTCTGTCATTTCTTCAATTTGCAACTCTTTTAGGTGGATCTCTGCTTTGTTGTAGGCATTCAATTTATCAAAGATTGGTTGCCATACATCGTCTCTTTGTTAGAGTTACTAGAGGACCTCATTCATTTTTAACTTGGCCAGTTAAATTTCTTTTTTATTTACCTTCTTGAGGAGCCCAACCTAGTCCCTATCATGATTTTTCACTCATTCAAACTTCAGGACCTTGTTTTTCTACGTGGCTACCTCAATGGTTATTTTCTGGTGAAGTGCTTGGACTTCCTCCATTAACAGATTTTTGTTCTTAGCTACCAACCTTCTCAGGTCCATGTTCATCTTGGCGAGCTGCTCTTACTACTGTATCACAAATTCGACTAATTGATCTTTTTGCTTCACAACATTGCATAAGTAATGGATGTCTCTAGTTAGAGTTAGGTTCTCCTTGTGGACTTGTGTTAAGTCCTTATTGATGTAGGTAGAAATTGCTTTCGATAAAGACACGTTGAAGATTGCCATCTCCTTAGCATTCTTAACCTCTTTTAATTGATTCTAAAGTTGCAAGAAAGCTTCATCCCATATAACAACTTGGCTGAGAATGACAAAATCGATCAAGCGAGCTCTCAATTCCATAACTTCGATAGCCGACTATTGATTTTTAGTAGTGGCTACCTCAAGTTGGGCATTTACAATGATGAGCTTATTCTTGGTCTCGAGCAACTCCAACTGGGTTGCTATGATTCCTTTTGGGAGATCAAAGATCTCCAGAAGTGGTTGCTTAATTCCCACTAGTCAGTCCAACACTTCCTTGTATTGGGCTGCACTTAGCTTCCCACTTTTGGCTCCTACACATCTCTGAGTGTAGCAATGTCTAGCATGGCTACCATAGGAGTGTTGAGACCTTCTACTACTTTTTCGGGCACCACCTCTACCGTTGTTTCTTGTTTATGATGCTGCATCACCAATAAAGTCATCCATTTGCCCTTCTCTAGGTGCACTGAGAAAGTGGTAGCATTCCCAAAGATCTTTGGAAATTCTTATTATCAAGGAATGGACACCGTCATTTCTCGGGTGCTGGGATTTAATCTCGTAGGCATCTGCATGCATTGTGTTGAAAACAATGATACAGTCTCTTTCAACTAGCTTATTATCCTGGTTACTTCGTTGAGATGGCTCAATGCTAGCTGGTAAATTGATGGCTCACCACCACTTGGTTTTCCTTGCTGTTGCTATAGGAGTTTTTCATGGAGCTTTCTCATATGTTTTATTGCTGCATAAGCCTCCAACATTGCTTCTCTAGTAGGTGGTGGTGGTGGTTGCTCCTCTTCAAGCAACTTGGTAGGTGCTTTAACCTTCATCATTCCCTGTTAAGATACAATAGGAGCATGTCAGTTGGGTAATGGACTGTACCTCCTCTTTTGTAGAGTTTTTTGATGAGGTGTGGAAAGGAGAGTGTCTTTCTCCCTCACTCATTCTCTTTGAAATGCTTTTTAATCTCTAAAAAAATGAATTAGGGGAGGTTGATTGGGAAATTTCTACTCAAAGTGGCACACACACAAGTGAAGAAGGCAGTGACCTTACTTGGCCTCCTTATTTGGTTTAGGTGATAGGCCATAATCTTAAAGTAGACTCTCTCCATCTTGGTGAGTGCACTGTACTCTTTACGGTCCACCCCATAGCATTGTTGGAACTATTCCTTTTTGACTTCTAGGTTTGCTTGTGTGGGAATTTTTGCCAATATTGCCCTGATGTCAAGTAGTCTAAGGGCCTTTGCAATGGCCTCAATTGAATAGAATAGGCTGATGCCTTTGATTTTTACTGTAGCATCTACCTTTCAGTTTTTCTAGAAGAGATAAGTTTCTCTTATGTACCACTCCCCACTAGAAGTGAGAATGGACCACATGAAAGACTGTTGTTGTGTCTTGACCTCCTTTGGTAAGGGGCCAAAGTTGAGTTCTTGAAGAACAAAAGTTTGAACTTCCTTAGAGCAGATTCGCTCAAGGCAAGCTTTGGTCAAAGTGACCTCCAGATTTGGTCTTGGCCTTGGTACCTCATCTTGCCTTAATTAGCTTATTTCTACGATGGATATCTGACAAACAGATTCCACTTTGGACTTCTTCCAAAGAGGTCTTGTGGCATGTGTCTTTGCCTCGCCTTCTTGGGGCTACTGTGGCTATTGGTCCCTTTCCCCTCTTAGTGACTTCTCACATGGTCAGGATGATCCTTCTCCTTGTGGTCTCTTTGGTACCATCTGTGCTCACAAACATAGCCAAGGATTAGGGTTTTATGTGTAATGTTCAATATTTTGATATCTTTCCCCATTTGGGCTAGTCACACTTAGGCTAATTCATGATCATGATAGATTGATTATTTTGATATTATTTATTCCAATGGCCACCTAAGTTTGTTGGTGAGGTTTAACTTATGTAGATTGGTGATGTTTAGTATTATTTTTTTAGTTAAATCATTTGGGAGTTAAAAAAATGTCAAAAAAATTTCTGTCACAAACAATAGGTTTGTGATCCCCATGACATAAAGCTCACCTCTAGTAGATCAAGGGTTGAAGAACAAGTAGAATTAGACAAGCGGTTAGGAAGTTGCTTTTGGGAAGGCTTTCAACTTTGAAAATTGCAAAAAGTCTCTTAGCGTTATGATGCAAATGTAAAAATTTGGCTAAGCCCATTGCATATTTATATTATTTTTCTGCTATGTTGATGCATTAGGCTGCATTGATGGGGACGTGTTGACGTAGCTAAAAATAAAAATGTTCACATTGAAAAAACTAAGGAAAGAAAGAGAGTATTGCCATGAAATTGGGATCTAGAGTGATGAGCAGTGAGGTATCCCTATGCCCAACCATACGAATCACAAGCGTTCATGCATAATCCAGTCGAATTCCATGTATGGGACTAGTTGTCATATCTAGATCATTATGCTTTGATCGCACTTTGATGTCTTCCCACTTGGACTAGTGGTAGCTTTGTCACATATGATTTAGTCCAAAGTGAGACATATGATGTTGTCTAATTTCTATGCTACTCTTGATGACGATAAAAAGGTAAATTAATTAAGCTAATGGACAATGGAAAGTGAAATCTAACTACCCTATGTGTGATGGGTATCCATCCTTAATTGTTCATATACGTCTTGGACTTCATAAGACTACTTTTGGGATTGCCAAGTGTATGTCACTGGATGTACCAAACGATACACTGCTAGGTTGCCAAGTACTCCCACTCAAATGCTTGTGATTAAGGCATATACATTTCACTTAATAACAGGAATAGTAAATAACAATAAATGGAAACCTTTCACTAAAGGAAGTAGTAAATAAAGCAATAATAATTTAAGTGGATACTATAATGATGGGAGTAATCTTGATCTTTATTGCTAGTCATGTAACGTGTCCAAGTACGTCACACTTAAGCAAAGGTGTCGTATAATTACAAACATCACACTGTGAGCATGCACTGGGAATGAAATTTTTGAGGAAAGAAACTAGAAACTAAAACTATCTCTCTACTTCATACATTCTACATTCTCCCTCATCTAAGCTCCCAAGTGCTAAATTTATAGGCAAACCCAGATGAGGCGACGTTGGATATCTGATGTTGCTTATTGGCTCCAACGTTGGGTATGTGATGTTGGGGCTCCAACATCACGTATTTGACATTAGGGACTACCAAATGATGACTGATCATATCCCCATGATTGAATGAAAACTCATCCTTGAGCTAAACAAAATGAGGAACAAGTTCCTTACAAAATATTGGGCAGGTATGGGATTATTGACTAACTCAAACAATGAACAAAATAATTGACTCTTTGCATGCCACAGTGGTGCAATATAAAAATGGGACACATTGTTATAAAACAAAACAAAAATAGAACTGGGAAGCTCATGTGGTGCCCAGAGGCAATGGCTCTTACATTGACTACTTTCCTTTGTTGCCAGGCCATTGAAATTTGTAGCAATTGAGTAATGCCTGCAAATTCTCTTCCTCCATCCTTGGGTCATGTACTGTCCAAGCTGTTGTGATGATGTGTGTTGGTGCTGATACATCCCAAGGACATGGTAGTTGTAGGAACATCTGATTTGCCTTTACATACCACATCATGAATTACCGTCGTTCTTCCTTGAAGGCCCTAGCCTTGTCCCTAAGCTTATGATAATCTATTAATCTTCAAGCTAGGTTTGAGGCTACATCCTTTTTTCCCTGATAACTAGCTTTGACCACCTCTAACTCTGAGTTTGCCACTTGCAGCTTCTGTAAAGCATCGTTTCTATTTGCAAACTCTTTCTCATATAATGTGTAGGTGGTTACTACTTCTTTCTCTAGCTCATTTCAGGGATGACTTGCTGTTAACATGGCAAGGTTGGCATATTTGAGGTTAGCTAACACCATGTATTTCTTTAGATCCTCTATCTATAGGTCCTTGTTTTTGACTTCTTCTTGATGAACCAAGGCATAACTATCTAAGATGGACTACCACTCAGGATTCTACACTGATAAGATGTGGGCTTTGGCCATCTGGATTTCTTTTTCATTGATTTACTTATACATGCCAACTTGGTCACAGAAGTGTTCTTTTAGTTTTTCATGCTTTTTGACCTCATTTTTCCACACGCTAATTTCAATTGCTAATTTCTAGTGGATAGCACAGACCTCCTCCATTGAGAGGGTTCTATTCTCTTTGGCTAATCTATTTATGTCTTGGTTGACTCTCACTAGTTGTTCTTGCAACTGGTGGACGCTTTCTTTTAGGATGTTCTTTTGTTTCTCTACTGTAGTCAACCTGGAGTTTTTTGCGGTGAGCTACTTTTTCTCTTCTTGTATGATGTTCAATGCCTTTTTATACACATGAGATTGCACATCAATAGTAGAGGCATTTCAAATCACCATCTCCTTTTCTTGCTCAGCAGTTGCTCTCTCCTTTGTTGGCCTAGTGAGCTACTTTGTCCTAAATTATTTGAGTTGGTTTGGCACAACAAAATGGGTAGGATCCCATCGTTCGGCTTGCAGGGTAGCAAACTCTTCTTGTAATTTCTGAATTTCAACTTCTGCATCCTCTACCTTGAAACACCACAAAATTTTAGGTCTCAGCATCTCGACTGCAAATTTGTCTAAGTGTCAAAACGATGGCACTTTGCCCAAATTTTTCCAAGTGTTGAGTGTAGTTAGCTCCAACTACCAGTTTTGCAATTTTTTTTCTAATTGTTGAGTTACGCATCCCATGCGTAACACGAGGTGAGCTTAGCAGCTAGAGTTATAAATTTTTTTGAACTTTTCTGGTCACCTCTAGACTTAGAAAATTTTCTAAATTTTTCTCATAGTTCCACCTATTACACTACCACGTGGCACTTGATCCATGTTTTGCGCTAACCCTAGCCCTATAAATACCCCTGGACTCTCAACGTTTTAACAATTGGCATTCCCAGGCAGTTGGCATTCCTAGATGGTTAGCATTCTTAAACGGTTGGCATTCCCAGAAAGTTGGTATTTCTTGGATGTGAGCATTTTAGCATAAGCATTTTTTTGGCATTTGGCACTAAGCATTTTGGGTGAATGAGATCCAAACACATCGATAAAGAGGCAACCCTGCATTGCATAATACATCGTAGCCCTATTGTAGCTTTGCAGAATACCACATGGTACACTGCGGTGGCCCACTTGGTAGGCACGGTTCATCATGATGAATGCCAAACTTCATGGCCCAACACCATCGAGACTGTGACTACGCTCCCATTGCACTTATCATACAATGTGTACCTTTTGAGACATTTTTGGAGTTAACTATGCCCTCATTTGGGGCAGTGTTCCATTTCTCTCTCTTGTTTCTAGCATTTTCTTGCATTTTTCTTGCATCTTTTTGCACTTTTTGACATGTCGTCATGTTGGACTATGCTCAGGTGGTAGTATTTGCAGGTTGACACTTGTTTCAGTTGAAACCCTTGGCTACGCTCACTCCCATTCCATGGCTACACTCTACACTTAGCATCGCAAAACACCACTTTGACCCTTAGCACTTGTTTCACATTGTTTACACTTGTATTTTGACTAACCATGCCACCTCCCGGTTGTACCCACCACCCCGGTTGCAACTGACAAAGTCCCTATTCGATCAACAAGCTCATTTAGGATGCTCTGCCTCCATTTCTAGCAAGGCTCTCGTGCGGAGATGGGGTTAAGGCTATGCATCCATTGATCCCTTGATGATTCCAACCATCATCGTTTTTGATCGTTATATTTTTTGGTGCTAGAAGGAGGGCATCGCCATTTCCTTCTGCATTTTTTGATTGTTGTCCTATGTGCTCTCTCCACCACCAGTTGGTGTCGGTTGGACCCCATTGTTAGTTCCCTTCGAACCCCACTAGATAAAAGCCAAAGCGTATCTTTGGCACTTGACCAAAATTCTAGGTGCTCGGGACAGTGTAGCTAGCTCTTAGTGTAGAGAGCGTAGACAGCTCTAGTGTAGCGAGCCTAGCACTAGAGTTAGCCATTTTTAGCAAATTTCATAGTTAGCATTATTTTTGAATTTCCATAGCATTTTTTCTGCATTTTCATACTTAGAAAAATTTTCGCAATTTCATACTTAGCCAAATTTTCTATAGTTTTACACTTAGTTAATTTTTTGTAGTTTCCATACTTAGCCATTTTTCTGCATTTTTACACTTAGTCATTTTTCTACATTTTTATACTTAGCCATTTTTTTGCTACCAGTAGACTTAGTCATTTTTCTACAATTTTTAGAGTTAGCCATTTTTTGCAAACAACAACTCTCACAACTTGATCTGTGAACATGAATCTAGATCAACCTTCCACATCAGTGTCTAACACATTTGACACCACGATCCATCCAAATTGTGTTGCGCTAAGCCACGAATAATACAATTTTTGGTGCCAAAATCCAAGCAAGATTACTAGTGGATTACCTTGACTTGGAGTCAAAACAGGACTACGAATGAGTCCACCAGGATAGATGGGAGTACAACCCCT
Organism: Gnetum montanum; assembly: GCA_015680685.1. Taxonomy (NCBI): domain Eukaryota; kingdom Viridiplantae; phylum Streptophyta; class Gnetopsida; order Gnetales; family Gnetaceae; genus Gnetum; species Gnetum montanum. Next base: position 8,783 of record MNCI01021382.1, on the reverse strand, counting down.
CCTTGTTTGACATAAACCCACTCATGGAGTCCTACCACCATCTATTGTCCCAACTCATCCGTGCAAACAAGCATGATGAAGGGACAACTTACGAGGAAGCCTCAAAGGAGGGAAAATTGCTCCCTAGTACGACCCCTACTTGGTTCGGTCCACTTTTCCTCTCTAAGATAGTAACCATGCCAATTCAGCCTTTCTTGCAAGCGACCACTGCATTTGCCCAACCCTATGCTCACACAGGGATCACCTCCCAGCCCCAGACGACTCAAGCATCCTACGTCTTACCTCTTTCATTGATGCCCATGACATTTTTCCAACCTACTTTTGTGTGGCCTACCTCAGTCACCATGCCCATTGCTCAGCCGATGCATCAACTAAACCCATTCACTACGACGTTAAACTAGCAATGATCATCCACTATGATGTTAAACTAGCAAACTCTACAACCAACAATTTGACCCTATGTTATGCAACCAACACAAGCCCAACCAATGCAACCAACTATCACATCCCCAAGCTTGGATTAGGCATTCTAGCTGATCCAAAGTTTGACAGAGGAGATCAAACAACTCAAAGCTACCTCCTCTAAAACTATCAAGGTGGTGGACTTCTATTGGGATGATCCCATAAGTCCTACAGTCCCACCCTTAACTCTCCCAACTAGGGTCCAATTGCCTCAACTCACCAAGCACAATGGTAAAGGGGACCCCAACAAACACTTGGTCACATTTCAATCTAAATGCTAGGTCCTTCAAGCCTGACTACATGCCATCATGCGTGTGTTCCCCATGTCACTCACTGCCAAGGTCTGAGACTAGTATCGTGCACTACCTAAGGCCTCAATCTCTTCTTTGGAGGATCTCATAAGCTAATTTGTGAAATTTTTTAGGTTCCATCTAAACTTGAAGTAACCCTCAACCAATTAATGCAAGTCAAGCAGGGGCCCCTAGAGCCTGTGCCAAAATTCCTCCAACGTTGGAATACCGCATTGAGTGAAATGCATGAATCCCTAGCAGAGATTCACCTACTGGTCATTCTTCAAGGATGCAGTGAATGACTTCATCAAGTCCAAACTATATTACCTGGTTTTAAAGTCCCTCACCCAAGCCTTTGCCTAAACAAAGGGCATAGAGGAGGCAGCGTACGTTAGCAATGACCCGACCTACATGGCTTATAGAAACCAACATGCATGCAAGCAAAACACAATAGTAAAAATAGTGGCTGCAAGCACAAAAGCAACCAACCGGGGCCTAACGGCTAAGCAGCCCAAGGCCCTAGCTCACAAAGCTACCAACTCTGGCACCAACTCACCTATATCAGCAGGGGTCATCCTAAGATCCAACTTTGAGCACAAGGGTCCCTCAAAGTATATACTACTATCAATGGAACCCTCTAAATTGCTGGAGCAACTCTTGAAAGTCAAGAAAATCCAACACAAACGAGTATTAGAAATTGATGAGGAACCCAACCTTACCAGTATTGAATGAATGATAGGTACTACAAACTACTGAGGAACCCCACCGTACCAGTACTGAATGAGGCCTTGATCCCACAACATTTCCAACTAGACGAATGTTGTCATTACCACCAGTTGTCTAGTCATAGGACATACAATCGTCATGCTTTGTAGGATGACTTGTAAAGAATGATAGAATGGGCCCAACTAGTGCTTAATGTAGTGGGCCAATTTGACATAGTTGACACCCCCTATGTCATAAACTCCATCAGTGTAGGTGGCAAGTCTAAACCTACGCAACAACCTTTTGTGATTTGTGTGCCTCCTAGCTAGGCAAGGATCCCCTCGACCTCCACAAGCAAGAGGCCCTCATTTTTTATTAAAGTGCCACCTCTGGGACCTAAAACATCATTTGTGGTCAAGATCCCACAGCAATCATCCACTAAGATGTTAAACTAGAAACCAAAGCAACCATCTATTAAGACATTAAAATGGCATGATGCAACAATAACAACTACTAAGCAACCTTTCGTCATCAAGGTGCCACAATGAGTTGGCCCCGCAACAACTCCTAAATCACCATTTTTCATAAGGGTGCCACAACATGATGGCCCCTCACCTACCCAAAGCTCAATAGTGGGCAATGTTTCAATTCCTCCTCCTTCAAGGGCCGACCCACTAACAACTTGGGTAGGCCTACCAAATGGCAAAGCAAGAGGATGAACAAGTGCCTTGCAACCTTCATGGCTAAAGTAAAGGCCATAACCAACAAGAAAAAATCGAACACTGGGACCCCTGCCCCTAAACAGGCCAAGCAACCTAAGCCCAAGTCCCCTCTGCTAGAGATCCATCTCTCAAGCCACATGGAGGAAGTCAAGGCCAACATAATGGTCGATGACAAGGACTTTGTAGCTACATTAACCTAGGTGAAACAAATGCTCAAGCAAAAGAACACAACATTGAACTTGTATGACTTGGTTATAACCTCATCTGCTCACTGTCAAGCATTGGACCAGATGTTAGCCTCCATTCTTATTATGGAGGACATCCCTGCAGATGAAAACATCATCCGTGCAATGATGTTTCCCCTTGCATCACAGGAATCAAATTTAACATCCCTAGCATTTCACGATGATGCAATCAAGGTCAACCCCAAACAAGGGTAGGTTACTACAGCTCCATTGTCAATTAACATATGTGTTGGCTAGTGTATCATTCGCAGAGTGAATGCTGACAATGGCGTAGCAACAAACATAGTCCTATACTCCATCATTAACAAGTTAGGCTTGGCAGAAAAAATCAGGCCAACCAAAATCACATGTTTAAAATCCTTCAACAGATCACACGTCACCATCAAGGGTATAATCAACTTAGCCTTAGTGGCAAGAGAGCAATTCCCCACCAGTGCAGATTTCACTATCATAGAGGAGATGCCAGGCTTCAACCTAATCTTGAGCAAGCCTTGGCTAACTCAACTACGAGCTATTTCCTCTCCCATCCATTAAGAAATCCACCTTTCATATGAATGTGGTCAAGTTATCATCCACGGTGATAACATCCCCCCTTTGACTACCCACAACATAGACATGGAGTAAGTGTCAAAGCTAGAGTTTCTTGGTGATGCACCTATGGCAACCAAAACAATGCCAAAGGCTAACACACTTGAATGAGTGGTTGAAGCCAATAGCCTCCTAAAGGATCCTAAGCCTTGTGCGCCCCCTAATCCATGCTTGGTTATGAAGCAACTACTTGACCAAGAATTTCCCTTGACCAAATACGTGCTAAGCATCTACTTACCCCTTGCCTCCACAGGACATGCATTTTTGGTTTTTGCTTGTGTTGCATTTGTTCATGCATTTACATTTCACCTACTTGCCTAGTTTACATACTGCTTCACTTTGTTTAGGCATCCATCCACTTAGCTTACGCATTAAATTTGAAAAAGATAAAAAACACATAAAAATAAAAAAAAATAAAACTATAAAAACCCATGACCCAAAAGGCCTTAAACTAGCCCATAGCCTGGAACAACCTAAAACTATTGCCTATTGCATTACTTTCCTTTCATTCGTGTATTTTAACTCTATTTATGACAGGTGTCATTTAATGTTTTTTTTCTAGTTGATTTTTTTAGGATCTTACAGGCACACAACATGACTATGCATGTAGCATTTCACCTCACACAAGCAAGGTAAGCACTCATCTACCATGATGCAAAAAACTAGCACATATAATCTGCTATGACTATAAACTGGGGCAACAATCCGCTATGACTATAAACTAGCACAAAATATCCTTGGGCTATAATGTTAAACTAACATCCATAGATTGTCCTTGGGTCATGACGTTAAACTAGCACAACAGCTCATCTGCTACAACGTTAAACTAGCAGATAGTAGTCTACTAGGACTATATAAACTAGCACTCCAGGTTCTGCTAGGACCTTAAACTAGGTTCACACACTTGTAGCATCATTGCCTCCCATCATTTTGCTAATCTATTGGAGCACCTGGCATTGGTGAAACCCTTGGGACACTTGTAGCATCATTGCCTCCCAACATGTTGCTGATCTGTTGGAGCACCTACCATTAGTACGACCTTTAGACGACTTGTAGCATCATCACCTTGGCACTTTCATTAGCTTCCTGAGCACTTGCAATTGGCACATCATTTGATGCATTTGTAGCATCTTCACATCCAACACTTGTAGGATCTTCACATATAGCATTTGCATTTGCATTTCATGTTGTGTGGTTTTCTTGTCTTCTCAGAGTTATGTTTACAGGATGGAGCCTCAGAGGCGATCATGCAGAGATGCATCTCATCGTAGTAGCAAGTCACCACATTGTTTCGATGTACATGATTGGACTAGTTAAGCCACTCAAGAGTGCATATCCATCTCATCCCATTACAATCTATGCACATCCACTCCTTCATCCCAATAGCCTCTTATCCCTTGCATACTCATGATTACACATTCCTTTAATGGATATGCACTATGACACTTATGGCATTCTCTTTACGTCAACCGTAGGACCTAAGGTGGATGTAACACAACTCGTCTCATGGGGAGCCCTTGTTGGCTGGTCAAGGCTCAAGTGGATGTAATGCAACTCATCCTAGAGAGGAAACACCTATCCTACAAGCACTATGTAGTTGCATCAAACCAAAGCCCATCTACTTGATGGCCCACACCTTACAGCTTGCATTCAGTAGTAAGCTGAGCCCAATGGGAGTTTGCCTTGTAGCAAAGCAAAACAAAAAAAAAGAGAGCAAAAAATAAAAAAATAAAGAAAAGAGAGCAAGAAATGCAAAAAAAAAGAAAAAAAAGAAAAAAAGAAAGGAAAATGAGAAAAAGCACATCCCTAAGAAAATTGACAACACTGTAGCTTCGCAACCGACCTAACCTTAGATCAACTTGGACTCTCTCATGAGTGCTCCAACGAGAGGTCAATATTCCAAGGGCAAGCCACTTCATGCCATGGTCATTGTTAACCATGCTGAATTCACATCTTGCATCAGGATACATTGTTTGCATTTTATTTTCTCTGCTTGCATTTCATCTCCCTAGCACATTATTTACACACTTTGCCACAACACGCCCTTATCCACACCACTCTTGAACATGGTAGAATGACACTCAATTTAGTATCGATGAGTGATGTTGGTGCCACATCTATTGTGATGTTTTGCAATTCTTTGTCGATGTCTCTTAGGCCACTCCTCTAGACATCAACAAAGAGGGGCCATTGAAACACGACAAAATTTTGGGTCTTGGGGTCTTGACTGCAAATTTGGCTAAGTGTTAAAACGATGGCACTTTGCCCAAATTTTTCTAAATGTTGAGTGTAGTTAGCTCTAACTACCAATTTTGCAATTTTTTTCTAACTGCTCAGTTACACGTCTCATGTGTAACATAGGGTGAACATAGTAGCCAGAGTTAGAAAATTTTTTGAACTTTTCTAGTCACATTCGGACTTAAATTGGGGGGGAATTTTTCTCATAGTCCCACCTATCACACTGCCACATGGCACCCAATTCATGTTTTGTGCTAACCCTAGCCTTATAAATACCCCTGGACCCCCAACATTTTAATGGTTGGCATTCCTAAGCGGTTGACATTCTTAAATGGTTGGCATTCCCAGACAGTTGACATTCTCAAGTGGTTGGCATTCTGAGATGGTTGGCATTCTCAAATGGTTAGCATTCCAAAAAGGTTGGTATTTCTTGAACATGAGCATTTTAGCATGAGCATTTTTTTTGGCATTTGGCATTGAGCATTTTGGGAGAACGAGACCTAAATGCACCAGTAGAGAGACATCCCTGCATTGCATAGTACATCGTAGCCCCCGTTGTAGCCCCATAGAACATCGCATGGTACATCATGACAACCAACCCAGTAGGCACGGTTCATCATGGTGAGCGCCAAACTTCATAGCTTGACACCACCGAGATTGTGGCTATGCTCCCACTACACTTGTTGTAACTGTGTACCTTCTGAGACCTTTTTGGAGTTAACTATGCACTCATTTGGGGTGTTGTTCTATTTCTCTCTCCTATTTCTAGCATTTTCTTGCATCTTTTTGCACTTTTTCACACATCGTCACATTGTACTACACTCGGGTGGTAGTCTTTGTGAGTTGACACTCTCATTTCGATTAAAACCCTTGACTACACTCACCCCCATTCCATAGATACTGTTGGCGATCGTTTGGGACGCGACCACCAACGAGTGTCCTCGAATAGGATTTAGGTGCCTGCTGGTCTCTGGCAACACCAAGGCCCAGATACCTCCAAATAAACTCAGTAGTTAATGTGAGTATGTGTGTGTGCTGTTGCGGCGTGCGGTTGTGAGAAATGTAACAATTGCGTTGTGTGTAAACTACAAATGACTTACTTTAAAGAGATTCAGCGAACTTTGCCAAGTACTGTGAGTTGTTGAAAATTTCCTATTTTGTTCAACTGCCTAGTCTACGCGGTCCTTATAATACCTACTGGTAACAAATAAAATTTTGCAAGAACATTTGAGCACAACTC
>MNCI01021378.1:14648-26639 GCA_015680685.1 Gnetum montanum | reverse complement strand
AATCTTCCCAATTCAACATAGCGATGTTATAGATCTTTGACTTCGAGGCTGAGACCTCAAACACTGTGACTGTGATAGAACCCATAACTGCCATTGAGATGATAAACCCTCAAGGGCCAACTCGCTAGTCACTTAGGCTACAGGGTAGGGACCTTACTTACGTAATACTTACACTAGAACAATATAATTTCATTTGTGTGAAGATTCAAGCCAAATTGCCTATCGATCGCATAGAAAGAAAGGCAAAGCAAAATCATGAACTCATCTACAAGGGAGGTCATGAGTTGACTCCATCAGCATTTGATATAATCCCTCTTTTTGAGTCCCATCATCAACTCATATGTCAGCTTCTCATGGTGAAGAATCAAACTTCATAATCACCTTTGTTAAAGCCTTAGAGCGAAGATGAGGAAGAAAACTTTGCAGCCCAATCTGAGTATGGAGATTCATACCATACTGTTAGTCCTCATGATCATACAAACCCATCATTCCAACCTTTCCTGGAAGAGACCATACTTCCTCCTTTATCTACGAACACTCGAGCACCATTTTCTTTACAAGAAGTACCCACTTCCATTCCCACATTCTCCAAGCCCAACATTCAATCTGATACATCCATCTCCATCATACCTTTGCAGGTATAGTCCCAACAACCCCCTCAAACTAATGTAGGATCAATTTTCTGACCTCAATTAATTGGGATGCCATCAATTATACCAGCTTCCACATCCACCCACTACATACCACAAGTACAAACCCATGGAGCACCTTTGATTACTTCAACCCAACATGTTTAGGGTGTCACCTCACAACTTATGGCTGGGCAGTGGGTTTCACCAAATGTTTAGGAACACCAACCTACTCACTACAGCATACCACATCCTACAATCCCATCTTTGAATGTTGCTCCACCACAAAACCTGACAATCCAACAGCCTTCCTTTTCACAAACAATGCAATAATCGAATTACTATCAATCGCAATCTACTCAACCCATCAGTCTACCTACTGCCCAAGAGTAGGCAAACACAAAAAAATGATGCACTCATTAACCAAGGAGTTAAAGTGCCTTAAAACTACAAACATTGAGGAATTCAAGGTGCTGGACTTCTACTAAGATGATCCAATCCACCCTTTAGTTCCATCATTAACCTTGCCAAAGGGAATCTCATTACCTCAACTAACCAAGTACAATGGAGAGGGAGATCCAAACGTCAATTTGGTAACATTTCAACTAGAATGTCTATTGCTTCAAGCCTGGCCTCATGCAATTCTACATGTATTTTGTATGTCCTTAGACTGGTACTGAGCTTTACCCCATAACTCCATATCCTCTTTAGAGGATTTTTTACATTAGTTCGTTAACCGTTTTAAATATAATTTAAAGCCTGAAGCCACACTAGATGGTCTGATTCAGATTAAACAAGTTCTGTTAGAGCTAGTACAATAATTTACCTAAAGGTGGAGTACAGCCCTGAATGAACTTCACGAGCCCATACCTAAGACATATCTGTTTACCATTCTTAAGGCTACCGTGAATGACTTCGTTAAGTCAAAAATTTATTATTTGAGTGCTCATACTTTGAGTCAAGCATTCACACAAATTAAGAACATAGAAGAGGTGGCGCAATCAAGTAATGACCCAACTTACTTAGCCTTTAAGAGCCAACATATGAGGAAAGATAAGGATAAATCCAAAATGATGGTAGAAGTGGTGGTCGAGATAGCCCAACCAAAAAATTTAGGATAAAGAGGAAAAAAAACCCCACTGCTCCAACCAGCCATGAAAGAACCACATCTACGCCTACACCCGAATCTTCCTCAACTAAAACCACAAACATGGGTCACACGTACATTTGAACGAAAAGATCCTACCTAATACACACACTTGCCTATGAAGCCTTCACAATTGTTAGATCAACTTCTAAGGATCAGGTTAATCAAACATAAACAAATGTCCCCCATGGCATCCCAAAAACATGATAGATTCTATGAGTTGGCTAAAAACCCAACCTTAGCAATAGCTGATGAGCCCCTTTTTCTAAGAGGTTTTAGGTTGGATAGGTTTTGTGAATATCACCAATGATGTGGGCATGGAATTGACTACTGTTTCACCTTAAAACAAGATATACATCGCATGATTGACAGGGGTGAAATAGTGCTTAATGAGGCAAACCTGGTAAAGTCCCAAAACCAACCCATGGGGGTCTACAAGGATCCTCTCAATACTAATGATGCACCATATGTGATTAACACTATCCATGTGGAGAATGGACAAGGCATCCCCCAAAAATCTTTCGTAATTCATAGGCCTTCTGAAACTACATCTACCCCAATTCCTTTCCAAACCCCTTTTGTCATACAAACATCCCCCGCACAACAAAAGCCATTCGTCGTCCGTGTACATCCTTCTGTTACAATAGCAACCACACCATCAGAAAACTGATCCACTCCCTTCATAATAAGGGTGCCAAAACACCCTGACATGCAACCCCCTACCGTTCCCCCATGACCCTTGTGAGAACACCTTGTTGACAGGTTGACAAGAGAGTGCTTGGAAAGAGAACATCATGAGCACAAATTAGGACCACCGAAGCCCATACTATTGAATGCTATTCCTATGGTTCTGCCCACTAGTGAGCCTAGCACAAGTCATCAAGACAAGAATACTAGTGCTCCCAGTGTCCCAAACTCAACATCACTAGTTGCTAACACAAGAATCCCTCCATAAGAGATACAAATGCTGGGTCAAATGGACCAAGTCTCCACAGACAAAAGAATTCCAAGTGGTAAGGATTTAGCAAGTGCATTGACCCAAGTCACATAGGCTTTGAAACAAAAGAACACCTCCTTAAGCCTGTATGATTTAGTAATGACTTCACTGGTACATCGAGAAGCTCTCATGCGTATGTTGACTTCAATTCTTGTTAGCGAGGACCTTCCCGTGGATGAGCCATCCATTTACATAGTATTATCCCCAAAACCTCAAGAATCGAGGCCCACATCCCTAAACTTTCATTCCAATGATATTAAGCAATATGAGAAAATTGGAGAGGTCACTACAACCCCTATGTTCATAACAATACAAGTCAACCACTTCAAGATACGTAGGGTGCATGTTGATGACAGTGCAGCAACAAATGTAATACCCTTTCCTGTCATTGAAAAATTAGGTCTTACAGAGCAAATACGGCCCACAAAAACATCTTTTTTAAAATCCTTTAGTGGTTCCCGTGTCATGGTAAAAGGCATGCTTACCTTGGATTTCATAGCAGGGGACTAGTTCCCCACATCAGCTGAATTCATAGTGGTTGATGAAATGCCAGGGTTCAACCTGATTCTAGGATGACCTTAGCGAGCTCAACTTAGAGCCATATCCTCACCTATCCATCAAGAAATCCACATACCTTATGAGGGTGATGAGATCATCATATATGGGGACACGACAACATCGCTCACTTCCTTGCACCCAGGTGTTGGCACATTTTTAGCCACTACATGGAGCAGGAGTTTCAATTTACTTAAGAAAAATAAAAATGAAATGGGTGCTGGAATTCGGATAAGTTTCATGGAGATAAAACACATATTTAATTTAACTTAGGCAAAGAATGTAATATCTCAGCATATTACATTTAACCAAACTTAGATTGGTTCAGTAACGGTGGTAGACATAGAACATATAGGGCCTAGTCACATAAATATATCAAGCATGAAATGATGTTGGTCCTGCTTTTACAGAAGCCAAGAACAGGGAAAATGGGTTCTGTGTTAAGAAGAAACAGTTACTGAATACTTGCAGAAACAGGGTTAAACACAAAAAAGAAAAACGCAGTATCAATGGCAACAAAAACGCAGTGATGCTTGCTGCTAAAATTTACTAAGAAAATGCCAAAAATCACTCCATATTCTATTTGGAATTTTGCCAAACACTTGCCATGGAGGGTTTCTTTGTTCTGTTTCCGCAGTAAGCTTAATTTCCTGGCCAAAGACTACAGAAAATGAATGAAGCAGGGTCAGAACGCAGCCGGTTGCTACGCCTACGCCTTTGCCTGCAACTCCGGACAGTTCCGAGCAAAAACTGCAAAACAAAAATACGAATGCGCCGGACTTGGACGCTGTCCACGAATAGGGGCAAGACACCATTGCCGAGGGTTCACAAATTCAAGTCATTTCACCGTTAATATAACTGATACCGAGCTCTGCGAAAAAGCTGTTCCAACTGCAATCGTGTTTGTGGAGAGTTCAATAGATGACACACAGCCATGGCGGACGCGGAAGACATGGAGATGGCGGCAGCAAAGCAGCTGTAGGGTTTCGGCGACGTCAGCAAAAAACCAACGGCGGCAATCGCGACCTTTGGGCCAATCCGATGCAGAGCGGTGGCAGAGAAATAACGGACGGAGCAGTTCGGTGGAGAAGCAACACAAATCGCGGGAGGGAGCTGCGCACAGAAGGAGCATCAAGCAACGCGGTTAACCGCATTAGAAAACCTTACATTTGAAATATATTTATCCTCCCATAAAGCTAACATATTTGCTGTCCCGTGAAGTGTTTAAAAAAATAAAATGATGATGAATGAAACATAGCCTCAAGGATAATTATTGAATATAAATGTTGATATTTACCTACATATTTAAATTATATTAAAAAAAAAACAAAATCTTGAGGATATGTATGATGTAAACACTTATCAGTTGCAGATTTTAATTGTTGTAACTTTCTCCTAGCTTGTTGAGAAAGTAATCTTCTAATTGGTTAGTCGGGTTACTTGAGAGAAAAGTTAGGGGAGATATTTTTGGAGATACTTTTGAATATGTGGAAATTGCAACTTCCCTATATATCATTTAGAAGACTTAATATCTCATTTGGAAGAAGCAAAATCAAAGGGATAAATATGTATGGAGTACTATAGCTTGTATTCATATATATATTTTTTGAGATTACCAAGGCCACTTGTCAACTACCTTATCTCTTTTGTGGTGGCAACCACCCAAGATATTGTTGTAACTTACCTAACTTGTTGGGCAAGTAACCTCCTAACTTGTTGGCCAAGTAATCTCCTAATTGGTTGGCCAAGTTACTTGGGAGAGAAGTTAGGTGAGATATTTTTAAGATATTTTTGAAATTGTAACTTCCCTACCTACCTTGGAATCCTATAAATAGGCTTCAAGGGTCAAGAAGGATCATCACATCAAGGAGCATCATCATCACACTTGGAAGATTTGTAAAGAAGATTGTTTGCAAGATGGCTTGCTAGAATAAAGATTTCAGCCTCTTTGTCATGGTCCTGTGAGTTATGCATTTCATTTTTGTTTTGTTTTAATTGCTTAGCTAGTGGTTTAGGTAGTATCATTCTTGGCAAGTAATTTTGGGATTTTTAGATTGCTCTTATTGTTCTTGTTGCCCAATAGGAATTTCTGTTAAAATTTTGCCATAGAAGCGCTTGTGTTCAAAAAGCCTTGAGAGCATTTTAGTAGTAAATTTCGTTATTGTGCAACGTTTGGGAACTGCTATTGGATTGTTGGAAGAGAGCCTCTGTTTGTAGTCACGCCGTGGAACAATTTGGTAGTCGAGAGGGTTCAGAAAATCTTTGGTATTTTGATGGGACCAGAATAGCTTCTTTTTATCTTTAGAGTGATTTTCCGTGTTATTTCAATCAGAAATTGTCAAGTCTTTTAAAGGTTCTGTTTAAATGCAATCGTTGACATCTACTGTCTAGCCAAAATGGAGTCTCGTACATGGTAGTTTACGCAGCAATTTTTGGTAGTACAGTAGGATTGTCTTGAAGATATTGCTTGTTTGAGTCTTGGAAGTTTGAACAATTCATAGATATTGAATTTGGAATAGCTTTATTGCGAAGTGTTTACTCGTGTCATTTTACCTTGTTTAAATATTTGAGGTCCACACAAATCTGCTTTCTTTTCTTTCTGTCTATTTCCTTTGAATCTTGCTCTATTTCTAGTTTTCTTGTGGAACTATATATCTCTCTCTGGGGAAAATTAGGAGTAGATTTGCGGAGTTGTGCTCAAATGTTTATGCAAAATTTTACTTGTTACAAGCAGGTATTATAGGGACCGCATAGACTAGGTAGTTTGAACAAAATAGGAAACTCTCAATAACTCACAGTACTTGATAAAGTTGGCTGAATCTCTTAAAGTAAGTCATTTGTATTTCACACACACGCAATCGTTACATTGCACACAACCGCACGCCGCAACAGCACACACACATACTCACATTAACTACTGAGTTATTTGGAGGTATCTGGGCCTTGGTGTTGCCAGAGACCAGCAGGCACCTAAATCCTGTTCGAGGACACTCGTTGGCGGTCGCGTCCCAAACGGTCGCCAACACTGGGAATGGATCAAGGGTCAGAGGTTGAGTTCTCTGAGCCTAAACAAGAAACCATGAGCATACTTCAAGACATGAACCAACCATTAACTCATGATCCTATTGAAATTGAGGAAGCACTAGATGACACAGACATAGGAGCCATTCCCGTTGATGTCTCTTGGTCAGAATTACCTTTTAACATCTCCAGTGAAGGGGAAGGGGAGTATAAGATCATACCTACATGTCCTACCCCTCATGTCAAGCTACAAAAAATGAAAAAATAACTCAATAACTAGAGCAAACTACCAAGCATCCAAAATGACGTTAAACTACCATTGAATGTCCGCAATGACGTTAAACTAGCCATGATCAGAAATGGCTGGTTCCTTTTGAGTTTCCCAAAACCGTTATCGCTTTCGGCCCACTATGGCCTAAAATTGGTAATCCTTATTTCTTTTCTTTCAACACAGATACAACTCCACCATAACTTTAAACTGATGTGCACGGCTTGAAATGGCCTTAAACTAAAGCTTAGTAAGTCATAAGTTTACAAAATTTTGTTATGTTATGTCATTTACATGTTACAAGTTGCAATTTTAATACATGCATTATCACTACATTTCTTTTATAAAGATTTGCCTTACGTTTTGTCATACATTTTGAAATCTCACTTTACATTCAGCTACGCTCATGTGTTCACAATATACCTGAGAAAACAAGAAAAACAACAAAATAAAAGAGAAAACATATAAAAATAAATAAATATTGAAATGCCAATATGGTAGTAGAATTCCAACACATTATGCCATGATTAGATCCATATCATTACATCTGTTCATCATATATTTCCATTAAACATCCAAAAATCCCAAAACATTTAGTAGCTAAGGCTGGGCTAACAATTAGCTCATGCATCAATACTATGAGGGGGTTGGCCCCCAAAATCCTCCTCACCATCCGCTCCCACTCCATTGGGTCCAGCTTCATCATTACTAGGTCCCTACAACAGAACAAAAAAAAATAGGTAAGCATAACAAAACAACTCATAAATACAAAACCTAGAAGAAAAAGTAACACTAACACTAAAAACAAAAAAACCATACAAAAGTAAGCACCATGATAAAACACTCACAAGTGAGGAGTGCCTTAAGCTGACCTTAAAGCACCATAGAATCTCCTCCTTGGGCACATTTGCCCAATCCTCCTCTAGGCCAAGATCAATACCAGCCAAGGTTTTAACCTTGTCCACCGAGGTCTAGGTAGGGCACTCAAGAGAGAACATATCAGTCGAAGCCTCCCCAGAGGTGGTGGTAATGGTTCTCTCAGGAAATCTCTCTACTTCAGTGCGCTCGGAAAACCTATCATAAGTAGGATGCAAGCCTAGTCCATCGATGAACATTTCCATCCGGCGATGTTCAACTGATTCCTCCTTTAACCACTTCTTGTACTATTTCTTATGACCCTTTTGATCTTGATCCCACTTACATACTTTAGCAGCAAAGAATTTCCAATCATGACACTTCATGTTCAGCAAATCAATATGTGCCCTTTGTTTGGCTAAATCTCGTGTCACCTGTACTTTGTTGTACAAGACTATCCAGTAATGTACATAGGTGATCTCAGACGTGCGCTAAGCACTATCACCAGACAGCCTAGCAGTAGTAAAATCATAACGGGATTGAAGATCCCTCTTCTCCTCTCTCTCCTTTACCAATGTTTCCTTCAATGAGTGCACCTCATCCCATAGGTACTCAACTGAACACCTACAAGTCCAAAGTGACTTAGCGTTTTGTACGACGCAATCGGAAACTGCATCGTAAACTTTTCTAGGGACTTGTTCAATATTCCCTAGCCATTCAGGGAGGTCATCAATATGAGTAGCCTTAGAAGGATCCCATTGAAGCTTGACATCTGCAAGTATAAGTACCACACACATGAGTCAACTATAATTAAACAATGAACGCAAAGAAGCATAATAAACCTAAACACTTAGCATAATATGTAACGTACACATACCTAGTTCTGGATGAGCTTTTTTTAGGCGAGTGACTATATCGTTAACAATGCCCATGAAAAATTCCATTTTATTGGGCATTTTAGGCCATGGCCTTAGCTAGTCAGTAGCTATTGTACAAGCATGGAAAGTCACTTCAATTGAGGCCTGTGACCCTGACACCTCTGCTTGAGATGTATGCACCTTAGAAACCTGAGCATTTACCTCCGGTGCTAGGAATAATCAAGATAATAAAAATTAACACATAAAAGTTAAAGGATACAAAATGTGGATTGAGCTAAAAGGAACATACCAAAAAGCCCTTTGCTGGTCAGCTTGGGCAGATCACCAAGGTGCAAAGACCCATCAAAGAAACCATCGAATACATCCCTCTCATCTCTTGAATGCCTAAGTGCATCAAAAGCCTTAGCAAGCTTTGTCCCCATGATGCTTGTTACATCTTCTTCTTGCAAGATAGGGGGTTCCTTGATTGCTTCTTCCCCCTCTTTTTCTTCGTCCTCTAGCCCTATGACAACCACATCTAGTTCAACCATCGGGGCCAAGTCTTCTCTTTCCCTCTCGGGGCTTTTCTCTAATAATACTAGTATTCTGGCATTAGCATGACATAGTACATACATTTAATAAACATATAAATTCAAATGCAGAAATAAAATATATGACAATAAAATAAAATACTTACCCTCCACTGGCAATACAAAGCGGATCCTCTTCGCTCTTGGTGGTCTCACCTTAGGAGTAGGCTCCCTTGGGCATTTAACTTTCTTCACCTTCTTCTTAGATCTCCCAACAGTCTCATGAATTAGACATTCAGCTCTCATGGAAGATGTGTGCAGCTAGGTAGTTCCAATCCCAAGCTATCACGAGAATGATGAGAACGACTAGCTGCACCCCTAGTAGTGATGGACACTGACTCTTTAATGCCTTTGGGTGGGTCCTAAGATCAGGTTGTGCTAAACAAATGGTGAATCTAGGGGTGAGATAGATGTGAATGATCCCTTAAAATATAACTGTTATCACCATAAACTACTAGGAACTCAGCAAACCTACGTAGGTAACCTACAAAGAAGGTGAATGTAAAGTGGGACTTGGCATTAATGTTTGAGCGTAATCTAACAATCTCTCCACAAAAGCCAAACCCAAGAAATTGTGCCCAGTTATAACACATGCCCATCTCTAGGATTGCACGTATAATACGTGAAAACTCAATCCCAAGGTTTCTTCCTTGAGAAAGAGAATTAGGGAATGCCCATGCCTGAAAGAGAGGGTACAAGAAGTTCACCTCTGTTGATCAAGTATCATCTCGCATGGCAAAACCTTTGGGACCCCGAGACACACCTAACCAATCTTCAAGATTCTTTGTGATTTGGCTTTCTTTAGTCACTTTCTCCACTTCCACTCTAGCACCATCCATAGGCACACCAAAGTGATCAGAAAGGAACTTAGCAGTTAGGTGGAAAGAGACCTTGACTCCTCAAACCTACGTAGTGAAATGAGAAGCATCGTCACTAAAAGAATCAACAATGATAATCACTTCAGTAGCTGGGATATTAGAAGTCAGAGTAGTGAACAAGTCCATCAAAACTGAATGGGTAAGATGGCTGATGATTAACTTAGAGGCCTTCATCTACAGCCATTGTTGTGATTGTTTTGTCTCTCCATATTTCATGAAAAGAGTGGCCTCAGTACACCCTGATATGATAGTAACTGCATCAGAAGAGACAACCGTTGTAAAAAAAACATAGAGTGAAAGGTTAAAAACATAGTACAGGATGATGCAACAAAAAGAAAATGGAGTCTAGAATGTGATCATTTACTATCAGTAAATGGTGTAGGCAGATTAGGCACAGGATCAATTCTTTGAGGAAAAATTGGCCCATTGGGGAACCATCCTCATGTACCCAACCATGAACTTGACAGTTTTCAAAAGCCCTTGAGAATTGCCTATGGTAGTCAACAATAGAAGCTTTTGTTTGGTCTAATACCACAACATGAAGAGTGGGGTCCACCATGAATGCCTCCAACACTGTGTGCGCTAAGGCAAGCCCACCATCATCATCACGCATCCCATTCTCATCAAAACGAGGCCTATATAGAAAAATAATATTTATGCATAGATCATGATATAATTTTAAAAGAATCAAAAATTAAGTAAAGCACAAAAGAACATACCTGTCCACCCTATACACTATCCTAGGTGGGTTTTGGGACAACGTATGGACACAAAAAGCTAGAAAAAGTGTGTTGCTGCTGTTATAATGGCTATAAGTAGGCAGCTCCCATACACGAGTCAAAGGACAAGTAGACCTAGGACCCTCAAGAGGGCCTCCCTCAACTATAAAAGTTCCTCATCTATGTCAGTACTGAGGGCAAGCATGCCTTCTGTAGATCCAAGCAACATTGTTTCAACCATATCACAGGCCAACTGCTCACTTAAATGAGACCATATAACTACGTTGAAACTTTGTAAAATGAATGACAAAAATGCACCAACACCAAGATAGAACCATATTACATGAGGCCCAATACACATGTCATAAGGAGGTATGTCCAATCCAAAGGGGCCAAACTAAGCAAGTACACCAACGTTCTCAACCACAAGAAGGGAAGGTTTAGGCCCCCTGCATACAACCAAAACCTTAGATAAGTAAAGAGTCCAAGTGCTCAAAATAATATGAAATCACATAAACTAAAACACACATAAACAATATTTAATACATAGTAGCACCCCATGAGACAAGGACGTCAATATTTATTTGGTGTATTTAATGCTTGCTAGGGGTACATTGAAATTTTTCACAAAATAGTTTATTGCAAGAAACATAAAATCAAAACACAAGTACACAAACACTAGTTCACCTCATAGTACACACTGCACTTAGCAAGAATTGGAATCGTCATGGCTTGTATATAAGCCAATCAAAGAAAAACTATGAATAAAAAAAGAAAAAGAAACCCCAACAAAGGGAAACACCGCCCATAGGAAGCCCATCTCAAGGCTAAGAACACTCATGTTACCCCTGCCTAGCATGCTCATGTTGCACGTGCCTAGGAGCTCATGCTAAGGGTGCCTGGAGCTCACGCTAGGCCTATTCGTAGTGCTCATGCTGGGCCTATTCTTAGTGCACATGCTGGGCCTGTTCTTCGCACTCACACTGGGGTTTCCTCTTGGCACTCATGCTGGGCCACCTTGTAGCTCACGCTACTCTACAGTCATGCCGCCTTGGTTTTTTGTGCTGGTTTTACATCAATCTGTTCATGTTGGGGCCTGCCTTGCAATGCATGTTAGGTGCATCCCTAGCGCTCACATTGGGGCATGTTCTCAACACTCACGTTGCACTGTCCTGGTTGACGCTGAGCCTATTCTCAAGAACTCACGCTGTTGGTTTCCAGGAATTCATACTGTGGTTTTCCCTTGCCACTCACGCTACGCTTCCATAACCACTTAAGCCAAGCTTCCCCCTAGGGATTCACGCTTCCTGCCCTGCAACGCACTCACGTTGGGGTTTCTCCCAGGAAACGCATGTTGCTGCTACCCTACACTCACACTACCCTAGACTCACGATGTCATGGGTGTTCACGCTAAGTTCATGTTAATGTGCTCAGGCTGAGCGTACCCTAGTTGACAAAAGATAAACCCAAGTATA
>MNCI01021378.1:0-14553 GCA_015680685.1 Gnetum montanum | reverse complement strand
TGAAAATATAGCAGAAAACGACAGCCATGAGAGACCACACTACCCTAGCTAATGCTATGCACAAAATACCAGAAAGAAACAAGAAGAAATGCACTTTTGTAGAGCTCCATCCCATGCTGGAGTTCTAGCTTGAGGGAGACGCTGAAGTAGCTCTTCACTCTCCTGCACGAACGCCAAATTTGCTTACCTCTTCCCTTTGCCTCGGCTTGCTTTCCCTTTGCTCTTCATTGTTGGTCCTTTAACTCATGCTACAACTCATTCCAATGCTTGCACTGCACTCTCTAGCTTGCTCACGCTAGAATCTAAATGCCCAAAAACTCACACTAGCACAAATGACACCCCTTTACCTTAAAATCCCCTTTTTAACTCCCATCTTCGTTTCCATTTTGTTTATTCAGTTTATTTTTGTTTATTTTGTTTATTTATTTTTAGTAATTTATCATGTTTCAGGATTAAATTTTTCTGTCATATTATTATTTACATCATCTTTATTTCATTCTTACATAATATTCCTCATTATTTCATTCTTTGGAGATAAAGTCAAAATGTTAAAGATAACAAAAATAAAATAGAGGGGGGAAAGAAAAAAGGTTAAAATCAAAATGAAATGATGGAAATAGAAAGAATATATATATATATAGTGGCATGCATAAAAATCCATAAGACTATAAAATTCCATAAACTTGTTGTTTGCACAAAATATAAAAATTAACAATATTCTATACACTCATCCATAACACTGAATATTATTGGCTCGGTATGGCCTAAAACTACCATGTGGTCCAGGTATGACACTAAACTATCACTATGATCCTCAATTTAGTTAGTACATAGATTAATTATACTCATTTGCATTTAACAATTCCCTCGTCAAGCCAATGTCACTCACTTCGCTCCTAGTTTAAATTGGTAGGAGTGAGCACATGGCCACCAAGAATATCTTTTCAACATTGTCTCTCAGTGGACCACACAAAGAATTAAAAAGAGCAATCAAGCTAGAATCCTTGGATTTAGACCCATACGCTTACACTAATTTAATAGCCTCCACTCAGGAAACGTCGAAATGATCTAAAAATGTAGCTAAGACTTTAGATTTAGAGGTCGATAATATCACTAAAGATCCTCTTATTTAAGTCCTCATTATTACATCCAATGATGAAACTAAAACATTGAAATTAAGTGCCCTACTAGACTCACAACTTGTCAGTGACATCTCTCAAGTACTAAAAAATAATATAAAAACATTTGCATAGTCATATACCGACATGCTAGGGTTGGACCCTCAAATTGTCCAACCTAACATTATCCTCGATGAAAAAGTCAAACCCGTGAAGCAAAAGGTACAAAAGGTTAGACCTGAAGTGGCGTTAGTAGTTCGTAATGAAATCACAAAGCTCTACTAAGCTAGTTTCATCCGAGCCATTGACTATTCCGACTGGGTATCAAACATTGTCGTAGTCCCTAAGAAGAATGATAGTATACACATATGCATTGACTTCCGTGATCTTAACACAACCACTATAAAGGATGACTTCCTGCTACCTAGTATCAATCAACTTGTTGATGCAACTGTTGGGCATGCACTGTTATTCTTTATGGATGGATTTTCAGGATATAATCAAATAAGAATCAACCCATAACATCAACTCAGGAAAACCTTCATGACGTCTTGGGGCACATTCTGCTATACAAAGATGTCGTTTGGTCTTAAAAATGCAGGTGCTACATATCAATGAGCAATGACATATATATTTAGTGATTACATGCTCAATTTGCTCAACGATTACGTTGATGACATCACGATTAACTCCAAAACAACCGAACAACATGCAAAATATCTAGACTTAGTGCTTAAACGTTGTCTCAAACATGACCTCAGATTCAATCCAAAGAAGTGTATCTTTGGTGTCAAAACGGGCAAGCTGCTTGGCTTCATATTCTTTGAAACAGGGATACGAGTAGACCCTGATAAGTTTAAGGTAATAACTAACATGCAACCACCAAAAAACCTTACCGAACTACGTGGTCTACAAGGTAGGTTACATTTCATTAGAAGCTTTATTGCAAATCTCACAGATAGGTTGAAACCCATGCAAAACCTACTATGAAAAAATGTGCATTTCCAATGGACTCAACAGTGCCAAGAAGCATTTGAGGACATAAAGCAAGAGCTGGCTCAATTGCCGACGGTTTATCCCCCATAGAGCAATGAACCCTTCTACATCTACCTTGTGACCTCTGATTCTTCCATTGCATTGATGCTTTACCAAAAATGTGAAGATGGAATCGAGATCCCCATCTATTACTTAAGCCATGCTCTAATCACCTATAAACAATGATACAATGACGTGGAGAGATCATGCCTTTCCCTCATCTTCTCCTTGAAGAAGTTGACATTATCTCTTCTGTAATCAAGTCTATATCATTTGCAAGAATAATGTGCTCTACGCCATCAATAACAACATCTATGAGTCAAGTAGGATAGCTAGATAGAAAGCAATGATCACAGAGTTTGACCTACACTATGTTGCTCAATCCTCCACAAAAGATCAAGCAATAGTCACACAATTGACTGCCTCGTCAATGCATGATCAAGCAATGATTAACCCTGAAATCCCCGATGAGAATGTTAATAGTATAGACACTGTACCTGATAACTACAAGCTAATCCTTTATTTGGATGGAGCTTCAACTTCCCGAGGAGGAAGTGTTGTAGCCATTTCAACATACCCCTCAAGAGAAATCCTACCTTTCGCCTACCGATTGACCTTTCCTTGTACCAATAACGTGGTTGAATACGAAGGCCTTCTTAGAGGTCTTTAGGTAGCATTAACTTCGAGAATCGCACATCTTGTAGTTTGAGGCAATTCACAGTCATTCATTAATCAGGTCACAAAATTTTACGCATGCAAGGCTCTCCATTTGCAACCATATTATGATTTGACCAAACATCTGCTAAAGCAATTAGTAGACGTAGATATACAACATGTTCATAGAAGCGAAAACACCATTGCCGATGCGCTTGCTACATTAGCCCTAAACATGACACCCGAAATGTTCCATGCATTGCCTAGCTCTATAACAAATTGTGCCAAACCTATAACCAACGCTCTTGATGAAATTCCCATAGCATCCGTTAGCACAACACATGCAATATAACAGTATGATGACATAAAAGAGTACCTTCTACAAGGAAAACCTCCATAAAATTTGACAAACGCTCAAAAGGACATAGTGCAAAAACACTCTCGGTAGTATGCATTAATAGGAGACACATTGTGTTGCAAATCCTATGAAGGCATTCTATTGATGTGCGTTAGTAGCATTGACAACCAAAAAATCATATAACAAGTTCACGAAGGACTTTGTGGAGGGCACATAACACCCAAAGCAATGGCAACAAAGATTAGGTTCTTGGGCTACTACTAGCCACACATGGAGTATGATTGCTTCTTCAAAGTTAGGACATGAACATTTTCCAAAGGCATGGTAACCGAATACATGTACCACCTAACGAATTGCACACAACAAAAATCACATGACCATTCCAAAGATGGGGATTAGAATTAATTGGACTGATAACACCACCACCTTTTGCAGGGCATAGCTTCATTATCACTGCAACTAAATACTGCACAAAATCGGTAGAAGCTATTCCCCTTAGGAAGACCACCTCTAAGCATGTTTGCACTTTCATAATAGAAAACATCATGACTTGTTTTGGTATTCCAATGACCATCATTACCGACAATGGGCCACAATTCAGCTGTGTAGATACTAAAAGCTTCTGTGAAAGCCTGGGTATTAAACATGTGTTCTCGTCACCTTACTACTTGTAGAGCAATGGTCAAGTAGATGCCACAACAAAACTGTCATCATGGTGCTCAAAAAGATGCTAAATCAAAGCAAGTGGTGATGGCACGAACAACTAGTCTACGCATTGTGGGCATACAAAACGACACATCGAACATCTACAGGTAAAACTCCATATAGTCTTGTATACAGATTTGAAGTTGTTTTACCTTTGGAGTTATAGGTTCCCTTGTTGCAGATATCTCTCTCAGGCCTCCTTGATGAAAGCCAAAGCGATGAACTGTGCATTGCTAACCTTGACTTGGTGGAGGAGGAACATGTGGGAATGCTTGATTAGATCAAGTGGTACTAGAAACAACAACAACAATGACATAAACATGATCTGCATAAACGCTCGATTAAGGAACGATACCTATTCCTTAAGGTTATCCATAAACATCGAGATAAATTCTCAGCTAACTGGGAAAGGCCTTACTTAGTCACTAAGGCGTACAATAACGGAGCATTCAAACTTGCTGACATGGATGGGAATGAGTTTGCTAATCCTACAAATCACCTGTACCTGAAATGATACTATGTCTAATTGACTTGAGGTACATAATGGTCATGGTATCACGACCTGAAACTAATACCATAGAACAGTCCTGGGGCTATGACTTGAAACTAGCACCATAGAGTGTCCTGGAGTCATGACAGTAAACTAATACCATAGAGCTCCATCCAGCATGACACTAAACCACTACAGTTGTCTTCCATGATGTAAAACTAGCATGAAAACTCCACTAAGACTATAAACTGGTTTACCTCTTCACAATTTGCTACGACTATAAACTAGCACTGCACCATCTGCTACAATGCGAAACTGGTGCTGTCCAAAGGGTTAACTGGAAACTAACCCGCAACAGTCCGCTAAGACTATAAACTGGTGACATCATCGATGACCAAGCAATACTTGAAAAGATATGTTGCTGCAATTGGCTGTACATGTTTCACAAAGACTTACTGCATAATTTGTCTCATGGACCCTGATGAAGCTGATGCTGTTTATGATTCTGTCTACTTTGAAATTGCACATGGTGGCTCCATCTCCTTGGTTTTTTTCAAGTCTGAAGTACTTAGTTAACTGAATCATTTGTGGTTTTCTTGTTTTTTTGGAGTTGTGCTTGCAAGATGACACGCTTGAGGCATTCGCGCACAGATGCAATTCATCATGATGATAAGGCATCACATTCTTCCTGACGCACGCAACTAGGTTAATCAATCCATTCATAAGTACATTCCTGACTCTTGATACATTCCCTATTCCTCATCATGTTCCCCTTATCCTATTCAGTCACACCCCCTTGATACATTCTACTCATCCCAAAGCTCTTGATACACTGTTGCACGCTGTGATTCTCTAAGTAGTTGCAATGCAAAACATAGTACACAGTACATGATACAAATGCAAACGCATGAGCATGAGTATAGAATTGAAAGTAAGCCCTTCCAAAAAGAAAAGAAAAATAAATAGAAAAGAAAAATAAATAAAAAAGAAGAGAAAAAAAAAGATCAAACAGAAAAATGCACGGAAAAGGTCTTCATGAGCCCGTGGACATCATAGACCAAAGACCATTGGCTCTTCTTAAACAAGATCCAGGCGAGAAGGCAATTGTCTTAGAAAAACAATTACATTTGTGTGTCAAATGATCATGTTGTCCATCATTGTGTGGCTTTGGCTATTTACAACGGGCTCCCGTAAACACTCTATAAGAGTCCTGTTTCTCCAAAGAACGCACCTCCTATGTCTTGGTTCCAAGTCTGTTAAACACTGGCTACCGACAAGGACCAAAAATATGGCTTGTTCACATGAGAGAATTCCTCTCCCACAATCCCAACAGCAATTACAACCCTTGATCAACTCCTGACTTCCCCTGGTTACAATCAATTCCCTTGTATCTTGAACTGCATTTTCCAAAATCCCATGTACTTTTAAACACGGTGCGATGACATCCAGCCAGGGACCGATGGACAATGTTGGGTACTTGTTTGGTTATGATTTTTTGTACTTCTTTGTCGATGCCTCTTGGATGGATTCCTCCAGACATCAACAAAGAGAGACCAATGAAACATAACTAATTTCAGCCTAACCCTTTGAAACAAGAACAACTCAGAGCCTCTTGAGCTTTTGGGAGGCAAAAATTTGACTAAGGCTTGCTCACGCTAAGCTTGTCAAGCTAGCTTGCCCTCAATGTCAGCAACTCCAACAACCTCAAAAATCAAGTCAAAGATAGTCCAATATGAGGGTGAAAGTCATCCTTAAGGGTCACTATTGTCCACTTCAAGCATCAGCATTCAGGAGTTTAAAGTTTGGGCCAAATTGTACAAATTTTCTCACTCACGCTATGGTCAAGCTGAGGTCACGCTGGTAGGTTGAGTCCAGCGTGACCAACTTTGAAAGCCTCAAAACCAAGCTGAAATGGTTTGATTTCAAAGGTGCAAGTCATCCTCAGGGTTCATTGTTGATAACTTCAAGTTCCAGAATTCTAGATTTCAGGTCGAAAATTGCAAATTTTTTATAGCTCACGCTATGGTGATGCTGAGCTCACACTGGCAGCATGAGTTTAGTGTGAGCTACCAAAAGTGGTTTAAAACAAGGCACATCCAAGCTCATGTTTTGACTTGTAGATCACTCTCAGGGTCAACCACAGTTAGGAAATTGTTGCATTCAAGAAACAGGCTTCAAAGGTGCAAAAATTGGTGTGAAATATGTCATTTTTCTCAGGTCACGCTAAGGTCACGTTGGTAGTGTAAGTACAATGTGAGTGTAGCGTAAGTACTAATCATGCCTGGTCAAAAGCATGCTAAACACAGGCTGAGGACATGCCAAGATAAAATAAACTTACACTAGAAGCTTTTGTGGAACAGAAATGCCTCAAATAGTAACAAAACCACTCAAATCGACATCCTATAGTAGTTAATCCATTTATCAAGCAAGCCGGAGTCAACTTCTCTTGCTGTACACTATCATTTTCATTGTAAATTTTCACCATTATGGGTGTGAGCTAGCTTGTGTAAGCTAACGCACGTTGTATGATACAATGCATCTGGTTAAGAACATAGCTTGCCTACGCACATCCAATTCACACATAGCTATCCATGAAACATGTGTCACATGATCCATTTTCCTCTCATGTCTTAGCCATTGATTCCATCCATGAATTCCATGCCTAAGCCTAGCCAAACCTTATAAATACCCCATCCATTCACATAAATGAGGTTGGCAATTTAGAAGGTTGATGGCTTTGGGAGGATTGACTGGCAACTTTGCATGTTCAGGAACACATGAATCCTAGCATCCAACCACTTGTAAACACATCACCTCAGTGCTTAGCACTTGACTTGCCATCCACACATGTAACTACGCTTTGACCAGTGCACATCTTTGTTAAGAAATAGAGTACAGTTAATTATTGCCTTCCATTTACATTGTTTTCTCTATTTATGCTTTGTTTACAATACAGTTCTATATATGCTCTGTTTTACGTTTCGTGTGTCACTGTTTACATTTTGTACGTCATTAGTTATGGTAACCCCAGCGGTAGCCATAGCTTACACTCGAGGAAGTCCTTGGTTGATTTGTGTGTAGACCATCCAAGGCACTCTACCTTCGTTTCCTTTTCTAGCTTGCCCTCATGCGAAGGTAGGGTCAGCTATGTCTCTCCAACAATCTTTCGGCGTTTGTTTTCCCTTCCAGCCTCACGTCGACGATTTTGGCCAGTACAAATATGATGATGGACTTATTATTTTCTAATATTATTATGGCTATATGGTTATCACTATTTTATTGGCCATCATGATTTTAGATATTTTATTTTTTAGTATTTGTTACAAAGTGTAACTATGTCTACCATTAAGATTTTGGTTATACTATTGTCACATTTTGGTTTTGGCCTAATGTTGTTCTTGGCTATTATATTTTATTTTTTAGTTTCTTTTTATATTTTATATTTGTCTATTTTTCTAAGTTTTATGTTTTTATGAAAACCTAAAAAAGTAAACATAAGCTATGAATTAATGCTCAGAAAGAAGTGAAAACAAGGTACATAGTAAACTAGTAAACATGATGTAATAAAGTAAAAATTACAAGGTAAAACATAAACATGTGAGTAGATTATAAATAGTATTATAAATTAAATGACCATATTGTATATACAAGGAAGAAAATAGGTAACATGTTAATCATGCAATTACTTTTTAATCTTTGATAGATTAGGGAATCAATAAGGTTTATGTGGCACGATTTTGTATTCTTGATTTCCTTCGCTTACGATTTTGTTATATTTTTTGGTTTCATTTTTAGCTATGGAGGTTTCTTCTTGAAACTCCACCTTGAATCCCTACTCTATGTCAACATTGTTGATTGACAAGGGTACTAAATTGTCTTCATGGATAATGATTTCATCTCCCTTGTAAGGTACATGAATTTCTTATTCTGTTCCATCTTTGACTTCTCTGTATTCTTTCTCTTTTTAATGTTTTTCCCCAATTTTGGTGTAAGGAAAATTGCATAATATTCAAAAAGACAATAATTATAAGGAATTGAAAAATTGAGATTCCTTAGCTAGGGTCCCGCTAAATGCTCTAAAAATGTAAATTTGATATTACAGTTATGGCATTATATCAATACTATTTCAATATTATTATCAATACAATGCTTATAACTAGCTATGTGAAAAATTTACAATTAGTGACATCATTATTATAATTCTAACCTTGTCCTAACAATATGGGGTTGGTTACATGGGCTATCTTATACCATTACTACTATTAAGAGCTAAAGCTTGATTTATTTATAATTAATTTTATATCTACTCAAATTAATTCTACCTATGTCTATTTCAGTCTTCCTCTATTTGGGTTTCCTGAAACTATAATATGAAAACCTTTACTAGTATATTCATCCTTTTACTTAAACTTGTTAAATAAGTAACATATGTGATCCCTTATTCATTCATTGATTGGAGATGCAAAATTTTGGCAAAACTAGAACTCCTTATGCATACATCTAAGAAATTTTTTTTTATAAATTCTATTACTTTGTATTTTGGTTAACAGTGGTGGTGCTATGTTGTATTTCTATGTTCTTAGAGAGGAACATCATCACAAGTAAATAATAGGAGTTCTAGCAGAGTCCAAGATTAAGAAGAGATAAGAGAGGTATAAGGTAGATATCACCCAAGCTCTCAGACTATTTCATGGGATGCTGCCAGGGAGTAGGAGGAATATTGTCATGCTCAAGAGAGAATAGCATTAGAGAAGTAGAAACGAAGGAAGGTAACACTTAGAACAACCCCCTTGTAGAGTCTAGAGAATTTTCATTCCTTACTATAGCTAGTTTGAGTAGAGATGCTTACCAAGCTTGTTCAAAACCATGTTAAGTTCATCATCATTAGAGGCCTTGATTATTATGAGGAGGACAGACATTGGTTTTATGTGGTACATCATTGAGGATCACCTAGATCAAAGGTGGTTCAAATTGGTGATTTTGCTTTTACATTGATAGAGAAGATCTTGGGGTAGGTACTCCATATGTCAGTTGGTCCATAGAGGGAGTATTTTGTGACTTCTACTTTATAGATAGAAATACAAGTCTTAAGCAAGGTGCTAGAGGTTGAGGCTGATGAGATGGGATGACCTTATAGGAACTTCAACCCAAAACAAAGAGTTCTTATCAAGGTGATTCACATAAACCTCCTAGTTGTCATGCATCATACTCATGTATATCATTTTTTGTGATGGTNGTTGTCATGCATCATACTCATGTATATCATTTTTTGTGATGGTCTTTCTTGATTTAGAGGGAGAATGTTTGTTGACATTATACTAAAGAGGATGAAGATCCTTAGTAGAGATTCATCTATAGTACCTTTTCCATCAGTTGTGTCTACTCTTTTTAGGCATTGGAAAATCCCAATAGCTGAGGGGGATGACAGAGAAGTACAACTATTTTGTGATGATTACTTGCCTCATTTGGGGTATGCATTCTATATCCAATGTGTTCCTAGGACATGACTTATGATCTAATCTAGCTCCTGGATCTACGTGTACCAAAAGATGGTGGAAAGGCTGGATGGGATAAGTATTATGGTCACAGTAAATAGACAAAGGTCGTTTGTGTCCTTCCTAACTAGCAATAACATCAGTTTGGAGATGGAGTAACCATTTTTGCCCACTTAGAGGTAAGGAGAGTAGGTTGATTACATGCATGGATGCTATGGAGTTAGACATGCATCAACATTTTGAAGGATGAAGAAGAGACTTACCCACCTTATCATAAATATTGAAATAGTAGCAAAATACTCATTTGAGCAATTGCATGCATTGTGAGGGTCTTCTGGTTTAGTGAAGATGGAGGAGATTCCTAATCTAAAGTTGGTAGGCATGGCCACTCTAATCCATGACTCAGAGGTAGGACCATTATAAATAGTTGGGATGGATGACTATGCAATCACAAATGTTGATGATACTATAAGAGAGATAGATTTTATGGAGACTAATGCTACAAACCTAGTTGATCACACCCATGTAGCTAGATCTGGCAAGACCATTGCATCTCTAGATTGAGTCATAGTTGACCATAAATTTTTTTTGTTCATATTTTTGTATGTACATGGTCTCTAAGTGACACTTTCTTTATAATGAATACTTCATACACTTGCATGAATTTTATGTTAAATGTTGTTCATTCTTACTGAAATCATTTTAGAGTAATTTACTAAGTTATCTTTCAAGCTTCTCCCTATAATGCAGAATCATCTAGTAGATGCTCATAGTATGAAGTTAATTTGATGTTGCATAGACCTCACAAGAGGATGCTCTT
Source organism: Gnetum montanum (assembly GCA_015680685.1). Lineage (NCBI taxonomy): Eukaryota > Viridiplantae > Streptophyta > Gnetopsida > Gnetales > Gnetaceae > Gnetum > Gnetum montanum. Next base: position 3,878 of record MNCI01021378.1, on the reverse strand, counting down.
TCCCTAAACCCTTGAACACATTTAAAAAAATTTATTTCAAAGGTTGTATAGCTAATAAAATTTCAATTTATAACTTCTTTTCACATGTTACAAGTGGACATAATTATGAATCCATTCCTAGCTCCTTGATGATCATGAACATATTCTGAATGGTTTACATTTCGTTTGGAACATAGGCTTCTCAATTCATCCAATTCCATTGTGTTCAACCTAATCTTTAATTTAATTGAAACTATAGGATTTTGCAAGTCTCACCTCCTCGAAGGATTCAAGATAAACATTGTTGTGAGTCCCATTCTAATTTTACTCCTTGAAACTATCTTGTTAAAAAATTTACATTTAAACTATGATTTGCATGTATCTCATAGTCTAAAATAGAATATAATAAAAAATAGTGCTACCAAACTGCTACTCTCAGTTTTTTCACAATCACAAAGAATGAAGGAATAATGCTAAGCTAAAACAATGCTACATCACTGGGAGTTGCATTTCACTTGTAGTTGATGACAAAGAAGAAAAAATAGTGCTATCAAACTATGAATTGCATTTCTCTCTTGTAGTTTGAACTAAAGAATAAGCCAAAATAGTGTTACATAACTGCGAGTCATATTGTGATCATAGTTTGGAATAGAGAAGCCAAAAAACATTGCTATCACACTGTGAATCACAATACCCTCACAATCTAATATAAAATAGTGTGAAAAACATGTGACTAACATACTTGTTTGCACTCTGAAGTAGGAAGGAAAACAATGTGATAGAACTGTGACTTGCATAATCTTGCATCCTAAAACAAAGACTTAAAAAATACAATGTAAAGTGAATATGAACAATACTCTATTGTAACTAAGATGCTAATCACATGTGACCCATAGCTTCCCGCATACTTTAGAATAGTGTGGGGTTTATGCAAGTAGCATATTCTCACATCATTAAATTTGAGAGTTGCAAGGATATGTGAGATGCATGATTTTGCATTCTAGAAAATAGTGTGATGTATTGTAAGGCATATGTCATCGTAACCTCTCTACAAAGGTTACATGTACATTTGTGTCATAGATTTAGTTGATACTATAATGACATAAGGGACAGATGTATTCATGCTACCATGGTTGATGAGTAGTGAGATACCCCTACGCCTAACCATATGAATCACAAAGTGTTCACGCATGATTTGGTCAAATTCCGTGGACTTTATAGTTTCTAGTACACTAGTCTTTTAGGAAGTGAACCTTGCCCCAAGGTTATTTGTTGTCTTCCTAATTACATTTCTAAAGCATAATGGTATGGTTAAGAGTAATCGAGGCATATCATTTTTATCATTTTATGTTTTATGTTTTTGGGTGCTTGAAGAGAGATAGAGTGATTTAATGACCAATTCAATTTAACTAACTAACTAATCCTAACATAAGCATCTAGTTCCACATTTTGTACACCTCCTAAATCCATGTATCCACTACTAGGGTACCAAGTGCTATGCTACTGGGTGTACCAAGCAATAATGTTGTTGGGATTACTAAGCAAATACGTGTTATGCTTGAAGCGGTTGTACTTATGTATTTAATCTATTTAACTTATCTTGCTTAATCATCTTAATTATTGAAGAACATTAAATAATTAACTAAATGCATTAAATGCATAAATAAATATCTAAAATATCCAGAATGTTGCAAGGTTTATTAAGAAGCTCATCTTTATTTCCATACATACTGTCATGATCAAGTATAACAATGCTTGAATAAAGAGCTATACACTTAATGACTCCTGTTGTGGACACTCAGGAGAACTATTCTAACTTTCAAACATAAAAACTGCAAGAGTTTGGGTGCTACTATGAATTTGATGACCATAAACATAGCTGAGAGCTCGTATTTATAGTTTTTTATCTAGGGCTGTGTTGATGGGGCAATACCACATAAATGGGGCCTTGTCGATAGGGGCCTATCAATGCAGCTTATTGATGCTTCATCATATTCCCATGATTGAATGAAAACTCATCCTCAAGTTCTTTTAGAAAATTGGAAAGGTATGGGATTATTTACTGATTCTTACCAAAACAAAACAAATTGTCTCAACAAAACTGAGTACCTGAGTGTATTGATCAATAAATTACAAAAAATCATGGTGTTCATGTTACAAAATTAAATACCATTACATGACTCTACAAAAATTTGAACAACACATCCTTTTATGGTGTAAAGACAGTGTTGAAGATTAGACAATCTTAGGTAGTGGTGGCTCCTGAGGCTCTGTATGACCTTCGTCAACTTTGGACATGTGTGGTAGCTAAGTTGACTATAGCTGTCATGTTGTAACTACAACCTCTAGTGAAAGATGAAAGGCATTAAGCAATGCCTTCATCTTCTCCTCCATACTTTGGGGCTCATTCACAATTCACGCAACTTCACCAATGTCGGCCAAAATGGGGACATCCCACAGATAGGGCATGCTCAGGAACATCTTATTTACATTGAAAACCAAGGAAACAAACTATTTACGTTCAATGTTGAACATCCTTACTACATTCTATAGCTCCTAGTAACATTCATTCATTTGGCTGAGTTCTTAGTAGTTGATCTTTGATCTATGAAATATGCCTTCAGAACTTCGAGTTCAGCATTGGCCATCACAAGCTTATCCTTGATGTCCTTGTGGTGCTTAAACTAGGCCTTGTACAATAAGTAGGAGTTGGCCACCTACTTCTCCAACTTAGATCATGGCTACCTAATAGTCAACATGGCTAGATTTGCATAACGAAGATTGAAAAGATCCATATACTCCATCATCTCCTCAATCTACAACTCCTTTGTGCAAATTTCTACCTTGTTATAGGCATCTATCCCATCAATGATGGGTTGCAAACTTCCCTTCCTTGCTAGAGTTGTTGGAGGGCATCTTTTACCTTTTCCTTCTCCAATTAGATATGTTTTACATTTATTTCTTTTTGTAGATCAACTTTAGATTTCCAAGAGGTTACCTCAATTGCAGTCTTCTAGTGAAAGTGCACACCTCCTTCATGGACAGATTCTTGTTCTCTGCTACTAATCTCCTCAGCTCTATATTTTNGTGAAAGTGCACACCTCCTTCATGGACAGATTCTTGTTCTCTGCTGCTAATCTCCTCAGCTCTATATTTGCCCTAGCTAGTTTCTCCTACTATTGATGGATGAAATTTATGAACTGCTACTTGTGCACATCAACATTTCATAGGTAATGGTTCTCTATGATTAGTTGGACATTCTCTTATGCTGCTTAGCTTCTTCTAGGGATCTCTCATGATTGTTGGGTTGAGAAACATGGGGTCAACAATTTGGGATCTTAGTTCAACAACCTTTATAGCGAAGCATTCATTCTGCTATCTGGCTATTTTGAGTTGCCCCTCCAATATAATGTTCTTGCCCCTTACCTCTAGCAGCTCCAAATGGGTTGTAATAATATTATTTGAAAGGTCAAATACATCTAGAAGCCATTGCCCAGTTCCCACCAGTCAGTCCAATAGCTCCTCATGTTGTGTTGCACTTATTCTACCACTTATAGTTCCTATGGACATCTACACATATTTGAGTGCAGTCATGTTTAGTGTAGAAGTCGCAGGTGCATTGAGCATTTTAGAAATCTTATCAATGATCACTTTTATTACTGTGTCCTATCCTTGGTGCTACATACCAAAATAGTTGTCCCTTTACCCTCCTTCAAGCATATCGAGAAGGTCATAGCATTTCTAAAAATTCCTAGGAGTGGTTGTCGTTTTGTGAGAGATATTGTGACCTATCTGGCACCCAGATTCGACCTTGCAGGTAGTTGCATTCTTTGGGCTGACAAAATGGATTCACTCTCATCCATTAGATTGATTTTTTAGGCCACCTCATTAAGATGACT
>MNCI01021370.1:204386-236533 GCA_015680685.1 Gnetum montanum | reverse complement strand
AGAAGGTGAGACCATGATGGAGATGATCAAAATGAAAGAAATGACTAATGGGACCAAAATGATTGAAGGGACCATTGAGAAAGACAAGATCAAGGATGTAGATGTTCAAGAGAGGTATAACATCATGAATGAAGGATTAGTAGAGAGCATCATAGGCACCATGGTCAAGACCTCAATGAGCCTCTACTTGCCTAAAATTGTTGGCACATTTGGCCATTTCATGGAACAGTTGACATTATGATTGAAAGTGGATTTCATTTATCGTTTGTTCTATATTGATTTAAGAGAGAGATGATCTACCCGTCCAAACATTTTTACATTGAATTTTTTAAAAAAGAACAATGTATGGTTGAAAATTTAGAAGTAAACATGTAGCTTTAAGGTTATGGGTTGATGGGTGTTTTGGAGAAGTTATTCATTGTTAAATAAAATGCTGTTGAGATCTTCTTGGGATACGAAATTAAAGTGCCAAATTATTCATTTATTGGAGATTGGAAGATAGTATAATAGCAAACAAGGAATTATATTATTTACCCAAGAAAGCATTGGTGGAGAACATGATAAAAATATGAATAATGCTGAAAACAATCACCGGAAGAGTCCTAAATTAAAATAAAAATCAAAGGTTTCCAAGGACAAAGGCCCACATTCAAGTTCATCCATAGAAAGAATGCCATCCTGAGTGTGAACATAGACAAAACAGATGAATTAGAGCTGTAGAGGGTGATAGAAAAAACTGCTGTGTTTCTCAAACAACATGGCCTCACTATAATGGACTATACCAGCAATGTAGACGTAGCAGCGTAGACGTATCTTGTAGCCTTAGGCGCTATGTCATATTCCTGGAATTTCTGAATCTCAGCCTGCAAAATAAGATAATAAAACCAAAGCAAGCTCAGGAGGCAAAACGGGAACCAATTCCAGAATTGACCAGAGACCCAAGAAACCTAGATAAGAGCAGAGAGGAAATTCTCAGCCAGAATCAGGTGCCAGGGTTGTTCATGAGACTGAGAGCAGAAACACCGTTTTGCATGAACAGGGGTGACGGTTACTGTTCATGCGAAATGGCGTTTTGAAACGGGATCCCGTTTCCACAACGAAAAACGTGAAACTCTATAAATCCGTTGCATTTTTGGCAAAGAGTTTAAAGCCAATGAAGGTCTGTGAAGCCATGCATAGGTTATCAGCAACAGAACTGGAATCCGATGCAAACCTAACATCGTTTGTGCTAAAGAATTTTACAATGCAATACAAAACAGAATCATAAACATGATGCAAAATACGTCAATGGTTGGCAAAGAGTATGCATCCTCCTCATAATCATTCAAAGTTCAAACACACACATGGAAAATTGCGGTCATGGCATGCCACTCAATACAACTGCAACTGTTATTGCTATTTCAGTGCATCGATATTCCTGTTGCAGTTTCCTCTCAACCTCCAAAAAGCTTGAAAGGCTGCAACCAGTCCATTTTGATCTCAAAATGTCATATTTTGATTATGTCATCAACAACGTGAAAGATGGAAATCCGTCAAACCTGACCATCCATGTTTGACTCATATCAAACCTTTGGACGGTGCACGTGGAGGCCAAAAATCAATTGAGACGTCAAGAGACTGTTACAGTGCGTGTTACTAATGCACCTTTTATCGTTTCTGGGTCAAACCGTCATTTTACAGGCAGCCCCATTTGTGGGCAGAAAATGGTTGGCTCAGTTCGGTTTAGGTACCATGAAAATTGAGAATATTCCAGAATGGTTCAGGTTCAGCGTATCAGCACAAAGCTGCAGATTGATGGAGAAGCTTAATCCTCTGATTATTGTGAACAAATTATGTTAAGGTCGAATTACAGTGACCAAATTATGTTTACGTTTATGGATATTCTGCTAAACGGAATATTTAGCCATTTTCATACTTAAGCACCATTCCGAATAAGCTAACAAATTAAAAGCAGTGCGCCCAGAGGATGCATATCCGGAAAATCTCCTACCTTCGGGTTGTTCTCGGGACACCTTGGCGGATGTGGATGGGACATCAAGTAGAATTTCACCTTAAATTTAAATTGTTCCGGTAGTAAAAGCGTAAATCTTAACTAAAAAAGGTTGCTTAAAAATATAATATGTTGAGAACGATGATGAATGCAGAAATAAAAAATATAATTAGCTAATTTAAATTTTTTGAACATTTTTACCCTACTTTATTTAAATGTATCTAAAATATTATTAAATACCGAGGTTTTATTAGATAGACTCAAAGGATCTTTTGGATAATAATGAAGTATTAGGGTAATGGTATGGGTCTTGGCCTAGTAATCCCAGGTCACTAGTTACTAGGTAGCACTAAGTTATAAACTTCTATAAATCTTGGGGTGTACCTATGTTTCACTAATTTCATGTTCCAACACTCTTCCTATTAGACAACATTAGATTTGTATTTTGAAAATTAAATATCAACTCAACAAAGTTGTTAACATTGGATTTAACCAGAAGAGATCATATAGACCTTTTTCTTCAATATTGTACTTTTGCTACAAGGACCACAACTTGGAGTAATATTAAGATGCTTATTTCTCAAATTGTAAGACCTAAATATGAACTTAGAGGACATGCCCCAAAATGCACCATCGACATGAAAGTAACATCTAGCTTTGTTTTAATAAATTTTTACACTTATGTATCTGAAATATTATTAAAATTTATTATTTTAAAAGATGTCTTGCTCACATCCTAGACCACATTTTCAAAATCCTTCAAAAATTCCAAACTCATCCCAAATCATGTTTTTGGATCCTGATGTACCTACATCTTTGAAATGTTGTGATGAATAGTATTTTTGTCTTAAATGTTCAATGCAAGGGTAACTAAGAAAAACATTTTGCTAATTCCCAAGATCTTCTATCCTACATAACCTATATGTATGTACTTCTTTAAGAATTTGCATCTACCTTTCACTTTATATTCTTAAATGATGTGAACTCAAATAAAGTTCGTAAAATCTCATTGGAAGTACAAGTAATAGATAGTGAAATTCTAAGGTTAACTGATTATCTCTTATACATTTCCAATAAAATTTTTTCTTCTCTTCCACATTTGACCATAACTTTGTTAGAACCTGCAATGAAACCAACTTACAAATGTGCTTTTGATTACTTTGTAGGTTCTCCTACGAGATATCTTAGGTCAACAATTATATTCCTTGAAAATACAATCTATGCTCTTTTGTGTCTTCAAGAATTATATTAGAAATTTTGATCTATTATATTCTTACCAATTTTTAAGTATAACCAATCACCTAACAAATAACATTTCTTTTAGAGGGAGCAAACTACACTCTAACAAAATCATGGAAGAAGGTGTTTAAAATTTTACCTTTAATTTATTAAGTAAAAATATCATCTATATTCTTCCAATGGCCTTTCAATTTTTTACACTAAGGCCTAGTCTATAAAGAATGCATCCATATAATACAATAGGATAAATGACTACATGAAAGATTTGATTGCTAACATTCAAAGCCCAAGCTTCTAATTTCTTACATTTATTTTCAATTATAGAAACAAATTTTATTCCTTAGCTATTCTTTAGCTATTCTTTCCTTAATGAATGTATCCCATCTATAATTATTGACATCTTGAAGATCAAGTATCTAAAAGAGTCCATAATTTGTACATTCTGATCACTAAATTTAAAATTATATTATGTGTTTCTTGTACCCGTTATTATCAATTTAGTTTTCTTTAGATGACTTGCAAACAAGAAAAAATGTAAAATTGTTTTCAAATTTACATCATTTTAGACATACCTTTCTTAGAATTAGATATTAAATTAGCATCATTTGCATGAAGAAGTAGGTTAACTACTTAAAACCTATTTTTATAGCATGTCTATATTGTCCATTACATAACCAATCTTGCAACTCATTAATAAAGAGACCAAATAGAGTTGGAGATGAAAGACAACCTTACTTTATCCCAATTTTGGATCAAGATTTAAAATTATTTTTTGATTCACTATCAATGAGCTTGATGATAGCTTCTTCATACAACTTATAAGTCATTACTATGAGTTCTACATGAACGCCTATATTATTTAGTAATAGCCATAACATTTTTTAGCTCACTAAATCAAAAACTTTTATAAAATTTATCTATTAAATAAATAATATTTTTGTTAGGCTTTTTGGTAATTTTGATGTAGCATTTAAGAGTGATAAAATGATTAACAATAGAATGGCTCTATCTAAAACATGTTTGGTAGATTACCCTAATTATATTTATTTTTGGCCTAATTGTTTATTCTTCTTTTGATAATAGTACTTAACAGCTTTGTAAAAATACTACTTGAAACTATCATACAATAGTTATTTAAATTATTTTTTACTTTTTTATAAAGAAGCATTGTTATACTAATATTCCACTATTTAGCAACTCCATTGATTACAACAACATTTGATTTTCTAAATTTTTGTATGAATAGATAGTCCTATCTATTTAAGCAATTCAACATATAACCCCTTTAACTCTATAGCTTTTTTACATGCTAATTTGTTAATGACATCTACACCTTTTTCTAGGGTTAAATGCAAAGAATATTGACAAAAATTGTGATAACAAATATCATCTTACCCTTCAAAAAGATTACTATAAAAATACACAAACATCATTAAATTGATAATTTAGCTAAGTGGAAACTTTACATTGGAAAATCCCCTTCCTATTCTATGAAAGAAGGCCTTGGAAATAGGTTGATCAAATTAATTATTATATCACTTCTTTATGAACACTCAATAGATGGGCAAGCATAGTTAGCTGTTGATAAAGTTTTTACGCTTTGGCATAAAAGTAATTATTGATTTAATGTAATCTTTATAAATATGGTTTTGGTTGAAGCATAATTATAAGTATTCTTGTATTGTTAAGTATTTCTTCTAGTGGTTGAAATTTCATTACATGATTTTCCTACCATTGATCTTTGTGATTGCGTTGATGGGGATGCGCTACCACATGGCACACAAAGTTGTGACCAATGGACCTTGAATGATTTTGATGTTATAAATGATTGGCCTCTATGATTGCAATAGTGTAGATGGACTTCCATATGGTAGATAGTGTTGTGACAAATAGGTTATTGACATGTCTACCATTGGACTCTATGTTTGCATTAGTGGGGTGGGCTTCCAAGAATGCACATAGAGCATATACTAATGGAGTTGATAAGTTGTATGAGATCTTCACTACTAAAGAAATTTGTTATATTCATGGTGATTTTACTAATAAAGACTATATATATTTTAGGTGGCTAGTATAAATTTTGTAGATGGATTTCCTTTTTATTTTGAGTATCTATATGTCTTATTGGTGATTCTTATTTGGTTGCACATATAGTTTGTATTAGATTTTTATTTTTTCTTAAGAATCACCAAAGCAAGTTCAAATTACATAGTTTCATATGCATGTAAAGATTACTTGTATACTAATTTTTGAATTTAGAATAATATTGAATATAGTTTCTAAAACTCACTATTAGTGTTATATAATCCTACTTGATTCTACTTATGAAAGAATTTATGACTAAAAAACTAATTGATTGAGAATGTCTTAAGAAGCCAATTGATGATTCTTTAAATGTCTTAATATATTTTTTTTAGTTACAACATTCTTATATCTTCTATGATTATATTTTAGTTTTTATATTAAAATACTTTAATGGTCATGTTAAAGGATAAGGATTTATAAAGTGTAATGATATGAAAGATTCACTACTATAATTTGCAAGTGCCTACAACCTTGCAATTGCAAATGCTTATGTCAAGAAGAGGATGAAACATTTAATTACATACAAGAGTGGTATAGATAAAACAAAAATTGATTATTTTTTGCTACACAAGAGAGACTTAGCAATGTGCAAAGACTACAAGATCATACCTAAAGAGTGCCTTGCAACTTAGCATTGACTAATGATCGAGAATTTTGCTATACAAAGCTTTAAAGGTAGCATGAGAAAAGGGACTAAATTCATAAAATGGTGAAATCTGAAAGAAGATAGCATTACCTTATTTGGAGAATAATTACTTCATGAAGGCATTTAGAATTAGGATTGTTCTATAAATTTAATTTGGGGCCAAATGGAAAGTTGCATTCAGAAAATTGGAATTTGGTAAAACAAAAGATAAAAAATACATCTCAAAGGAGACATGTTGGTGGAGTGATGAAGTGCAACATGCCATCCAAAATAATAAAAGATTCTTTAAGGAATGGCAGCAAAGTAGTAGCTAGGAAATCAAGGTAATATACAAAATGGCTAAGAAGGAGGAAAGTTTAGCAGTAGCTAGAGCCAAACATAAGGCCTTGAATAGCTTTTATGAAAAATCAAGACAAGGAAAAAAATATATTTGTAAATTGGCAAAAATGAGGAATAAGAAATGCAAGAATATTGATAATGTCAAATGCATCAAGGAAACAAATGAAAGAATTTTGGTAAAAGATAATGAAATTTTGGATAGGTGGAAAATTTATTTCTAAGAATTATTAAATGAATATTTTCCAAGAAAAGACATCAAAGAAGAAGAACCAAATCTTGGTTTCAGTAATGAACTTTCCTTTTCTAAGGAAAAGATAGCCTTATCAAAGATGAAACATGAAAAAGCTATTAAAAAAAATAATATTCCTATAGAAGCTTAAAAAGCATTGGAAGATACAAGAGTTTTTCGGATGACACAATTATTTAACAAATTTTGAAGGATGGAGAAATGTCCCAAGAATTAGAAAGAAAGCTTTGTTATTCCCATTTACAAAAATAAAGGAGATGTAAAAAATTGTGCAAACTATAGCGGGATCAAGCTAAGGATCCATACTATGATGCATTGGGAGAAATTCGTAGTGCAGTGTCTAAGACTTCAACCAATAGTATCAAAAAATCACTTTGGATTTATGCCATGGAGATATATTATAGATGAATTTTTTAAACAAAAATTGATGGAGAAATTCAAAAATATAGCAAAAATGTACATTTGATCTTCATTAACTTGAAAAAAACATATGACAAAGTGCTTACAGATTTTATTTAGTGGACCTTGTAGAGCGAAAACATCCTTGATAAATATATTAAAGTGATTGAAGACATGTATGAAGGAGATGTCACTAAAATTAGAATAGCTTATGGAAGGACATCTAATTTTCTAGTAACATTAAGACTATATCTAGGGTATACACTTCTCTTTTACTTATTTGTCCTTATAATAAATGAATTTAATAAAGAAAATTCAAGATGAAATCCCTTTGTGTATCTTATATGTAAATGGTATTATGTTGGTGGATACAGTTTAAGAAAATATTGTTGCTAAAATGGAGAAGTGAAGACATGTTCTAGAATCAAAAGGATTAAAAATTAGCAAACACAAAAGAGAATATATGGTATGCAATTTTAATAACAACATAAATAGTGGTTAAATAGATTTGATAATTCAAGGGAAAAAAAAGCCCCTCACTACAAATAGTTTTTCTACCTAGGATCAATCCTCTAGCTAGATGGTGAAATTGATAAACATATTAGAAATAGAATTGAAACAAGATGGTCAAAATGGAGATAAGCTAGTGGTGTTTTATATGATAAAAGAATACTAATAAAATTAAAAGGGAAATTTTCTAGAACAACAATCAAGCCTTCTATCTTATATGGTGCTAAATATTAGATAGTACAAAAGAGAAATGAGCAACAAATTAGTGTGAAATGCAAATGATTCAATGGAAGTTGAATGCTACTAGAAAAGATAAATTACATAATACAAATATTAGAGAAAGACTTGGACTAGCTTCTATTTTAGATAAGCTACAAGAATATCAACTTAGATGGTTTGGACATGTACAAAGAAGATTAGACAATGAGTATATAAATAAAGGTTGCTACATCATTGTTCTAGGAAAGCCATGAAAAGGAATACTAAAGAAGACATGGGAAAAATGATCAAAGATGATTTGAAGAAGCTACAAATAAATAAGGATCTAGCTCCTCATAGAGGTAAATGACAACAAAGAACTCATGTAGCCAACCCCATTTTGTTGGGACAAGGCTAGGATGATGATGATGGTGATGATATTAAAATATTTTATTAATGCATTTAATTTCAACTTTATTTTTAGTTTTTAAATTTTATTCCTCAAGTTAATATTTCTAATTTATGTACGTAAATAAATTAAGAAGGACATAATTTAAGTAAATTAGGTATTAGATTAAGTTAGGTCATTACACTATATTACTAAAAGTTTGTACTTAAAAGATGGGCCTTGAGTATTAAATGATGTTAGAGAAAGCTATTATATCTAAAGCAAGTTGAGCTTAATGTTTTTGTGGGAAACGTAAATGAGAACTTTCTTCATCCTTTAGCTAAGCTTTAATGTTGTCTTTAGTTGAGTACTTAGAAGCATTAATAGTGGAGAATGAATAATGAATATAACTTTTCATATTACAATGATGATGACCGACTAGGTATCCCTAAGCCCAATCATACGAATATGAGCGTTCACGCATGATCTGGTCGAACTCTATGGATAGGCTAGTTGTGGTATCTAGATCATTACATTGATCGTAGTTCGCTGTCTTCCCACCTAGACTAGTATTTTCTTTGTCACGTATGGTTTAGTCCAGAGTGAGGCGTATGATATGATCCTAAACTAATGCTACTCCTAGAGACAATGGAGAATAATATTGATTAGACTAATGAGTAATAGGAAATGAGTCTAAGCTAGCCTAAGTGTGATGAGTATCCATTCCTTAATCATCCGTACACATCTTGGACCTCGTGCATGACTACTACTGGGATTATTAAGCATAGATCCTAGGTACGCTACTAGGTTGCCAAGTAGTCACACTTAAATGCTCATGATTAAGTCGTACTCATTCCGCATTTAACAATAGGAATAGTAAATGACTTATTAGTCACTTAAATTAAACTGTCAACCAAAAATCACACTTAAGTTATTCACTTAGTGTTCTCTCTCTCCTCCCTTATTAGCAGCAAGACATAAAAACATAAAAGCTATAAAAATCGTATGCCTCAAGCTTACTTAACCATACAATCGTGACATACAGGTAAGCTTGGGAAGATAATGATAAACCAACCTATCCTTGTTCCACAAAGGTGCATAGGCACTTAGTCCTTGGAATTCAATCAGATCATGTGTGAAATTCTTGTATTCGTATGGTTGAGCGTAGGGGTACCTCACTACTCATCATTAGCACCATTGCCAGGGACTTAGTTGTTTGTTCACTAATTAGAACATAGAAAATCATTCACATCGTTGGAATGAATCCGTAGGGTTGATTGAGAAAATAATAAACAAGAATACATTGCACACTGAATAGACAAGTATGTCTCCTTCTTCATATGAAAGCGCCTCACCACCTAGCTCTGAAATAGGAAACAATTGGTGGTGTAATACACGACGTTGATCTATCAGTCCCTCAATAAGTTCAAGTTGTATATATTCATCTCAATGAGTATATACCAGAATTTACCTTTATCCTCTATCAAGATGAACAACTGCATTGGCGAGACTTAGAGGGTAACATAGTGTTACCTCCCAATCATTTAGTCCCAAGCATGCTTCTTCGTGCTCTCACATGAATTGGCATGCCACACTTACATGTAGAATACATTGTGGAAGACCATGATTCAAGAGAATACTGTTCCACAAAGGCACAACATCAAAGGGACTTGCAACAAGAGAGACATCATAAAAGGGACTAGCATATTGACATTGCCTCATTCACAGATTATGATTGGGCTACATGTGAACACTCATATCTTGTATGATTGAGTGTTGGATTAATCCACCACTCATCAACATAGTTCATCAATGTTTATATTCTTATAGACTAAATTATGTGTACCCAAGTCATGATAGAGAATATCTAATTGATCAAATGATGCTATGTAAAGTTTCTACTTCACATGAAATTGCTCTCTTCAAGGCTATTTTTATTAAAGAGAATTTTAAACTATGGAGATTTATAATATTGCACTAGATTTAATTTTGACATTCAAACTTCCTAATGTTTAACTTTTTGGATTGCTTTCACAATTGCAAATGAAGGTTGCCATGTTTTTCTTTTCAAAAGGTGCTCATTGTTTTCTTTTCAAAAAGGGCCATGTTCTTCCTACAAATTATTTGCTACCATCCTTATTTTTCACATGCATCTAGCATCAATAACACAATAATGATAGGTGAAATTCCCTAAAAATGCTTCATGCTACTTTCAATATCATTTCTTTATCATTTGCAATTTAATTTTTTTTTCTACATTTTTTTTGGCCTCTACCAACTCTCTTCTCTTGAGTTGCTATATGTGATCTACATAAAATTTTTAACCTATAAAAAATTTTTAGCTTTTATTGTTGTTTGCCCTTTATCTTTGATTGATGTATTATTTTTTCTTTAGAGAGAGTTTTCTTCTTCTCTTTATAAGAAACCCTTTAGTAAAAATTGAAAACTTATGAAGGAATTTTTGAATAAGGGAAAGGCCTAATCCTTTTCCTACCCTAAAGGGAAGGTTTTTTAGAATTAGTTGTAAAGGTGAAAATCTAAAAACGTATCCCCAAAAATGTTGAGATTTTTCTTTAGACTCTCTCTTCAATGATATGATGTGCTCTAAATTTTTTTAATATTATTATTCATTTTTTGGAATATGACACTTCCATTCCTTGATAATGAAAGTAGATAAAGGATTTGATAATGATTTACTAAAGTATAACAATGATTCTATTCTCTTTGTAATCATTGGCATTCCTATATTGTCATAATGAGCTCCTAGTTGTGAACTTTTTTTGTTCTCTAGTCCCCTAAATGGTTATGCATATTTTTTAAAAGTAAGACAATAATTAGGTTGTATTTTGTTGCTAGTGATAGGTGGCTCAAGTAGTTAGCTCATAACAATTAGATGTTAGCTTAGTGGTAAGACTCTTGATTTGAAAGCTAATGCTAAGTTATAAAGTTTTAATTAAACTATATTACAAGTGTCTTGGCATTCTAACATCCCACCCCTACTAACATAATACCCCATTGATAAAAAGTTAGAATATTGGTAAATTTTATAATTTAAGGAATACCTATCCTATTATAAAATAGAATTCCAAAGCTAAAGTGAGAGAACTTTGACCTCCTTTACTATAACATCCATGACTAAGATGTTTTCAAGAAAATTTCAAGCATTTACAATTCATGGTTTGTAGAAACCCTAGTTACCAGCACCAAATTGTAGTTTTTTTACATAAAGCACTTCTCGCAACAGCACATCATTTTCATTTTTCACTAATTATTAATATGCCAAGAAACAAATTTAGCAAGGTTGTTGCCCATGCAGCTCAATCTTCATCTTCTTCATTACCACTTAATGTTGCTTTTAAACATCATTTTCTCCCATCCATTATGTTGCAAGATTATATAAAGTACGACATGTGAATCTTACAAGAGCCTTAAGGCCATGATCATGATTTAGAGTCAGCTCAAAATCTTGATAATCCTTAATATATTAGTAATATAATTGAATAGAAAGCGGAGAAGGTTGATCATTCTGATGAATCAATGATGACAGCAATGGAAGAAGGCTACTTTTCTAAGGATAAATTTGATTCCTCTGTGATGGAGGATATCACTGGACAAAAGGTTAAATTGGAAAAATCTCTAGATCCCTTTGATGTCATAACATTACCAACTTTGAATGTGGTTTCTCCCACCATCCTGGATGATTCTAATAGTGAGGATCAATGATATGGTCAGTTAAATAGTAGTTAGTTTTTTGTTGTTTAATTTAACTTGCTCTTTACTACTTGGAGGTTTTGATGTTTCATGATTGAGTACATTAAAATTTTGGTTCGCAGTTTATTTTGTAAGAAAATAATTATGCAAGAAACTAGATGGCATAAGTAATCAAAGTACATAATGCAAAAGCAAATGGCACAAGAAATTCACATTCATAAATAACTGGAAATGCACAATTCTTGAACATATGGAACTAATCTCCAGCCATTGATGCCTTAGATTAAATTTGGCATTTTGATTCTTCTTTCACATTGGTGCTCTACAACAATGGTGTATGCAATGTTCAAGCATCTGTGAAAGTGACCAAAGTTACAATCTCACTATGATTCATGGTGCCTTTGTTCTCTCATCAACAACAAATTTATAGGCCACAGAATTAGTTATCATAAGAGACCCAATACCAATGCATAAAAAACACATTACCAAATATGGAGATCACTTTGTTGTGTTAACCAACTCATAAAAATGCATTAGTAGGCATGGTGGTCACTTTCATGCATTAACTATGCATAGTGGGTAACACATGCTACAATCTCCCACTTGGTCTCCATATTTAATCAAGTTCAAAGTTCAAAAAATAAATGGATGAATCATAGTGATAGTTCCTCTTAATGTGAGTATTATCTTCCATGTATTACAATGCATCATCTTTCAAATGTAATTCCTTATATGGTAACTAAACTTTATAAATAAACCTAATGTTCATTCTAGGTCCTACCATATATGTATTTTCTCTAATAACTATATACACAAACCATATGAGAAAATAGCACAAGTGAATAAGATTATCATTAAGACTATAAGTTGTATGTATAAGAAATTACATTATCGAACCAAGTCCCATCCTAACTACATGATCCTTAAATGACTTTGGTGGCATTCCTTTTGTCAAAGGATTAGCTATCATTAATTCAATGCTTATATGTGCAATGACTACTTTGTTTTCCTTAATGTGTTTCCTTATGGCTAAGTACTTGATGTCGATGTGTTTACTTCAACTGCCACTCTTATTATTCTTAGTCATAAAGATAGTAGTTGAATTGTCACAAAACATTCTTAATGGCCTAGATATAGAATCCACAATTCTAAGCCTTGATATAAAAATATTTATCCATACACCATGTGAAGTAGCCTCAAAATAAGAAACGAGCTTTGCCTCCATGGTGGAAGTAGTAATCAAATTTTTCTTTCCACTCCTCCAGGATATAGTTCCTCCAGCTAGCATAAAAACATAACTAGATGTTGATTTTCGTGAATCAACATAGCCAGCAAAGTCTGAGTCAGAATGGCTAATCACCTCCAAGGAGTTAGTTTGTTTATACATAAGCATGTAGTATTTTGTACCTTGAAGGTACCTCATCACTTTCTTTTTAGCCCTCTAGTGGTCAATACCTAGATTACTCTAATATCTACCCAACATTCCCACAACAAATGCAATGTCAAGTCTTGTGCAGACCTAAGAATACATAAGGCTTCCAATAGCTAAAGCATATGGAATGTTTCTCATCTGTCTTTTCTCTAAATCATTCCTAGTGCACTAGTTCAAATTGAGCCTATTACCCTTCATAATGGGTGCTATACTTGGTGAACAATCTTTCCTCCAAAACCTCTCTAAAACTTTATTGATATAGGTTTTCTATGACAATCCTAGAATACATCTAGATGTATCCCTATGGATCTGTATGCCAATGACATAAGATGCCTCACCATATCCTTCATGTCGAAATTCTTAGAGAGAAAATGTTTTACCTTGTATAGAAATCCACTATTATTGGTTGCAAGAAGGATATCATCCACATATAGAACAAGGAAACAAATTTTTCTCCCACTAACCTTTTGGTATATACACTAATCCATGATGTTTTCTTCAAAACCAAATGAAGTGATTATATCATGGAATTTTAAGTACCATTGACAGGAGGCCTGTTTCAATCCATATATGGATTTCTTGAGCTTGCATATCAATTACTCACCCTCACTAGAGAAAAATCCTTCAAGTTGTTTCATATAAACCACTTCCTCTATATCACCATTAAGGAATGTTTTTTTCACATCCATTTCATGTAATTCAAGATCAAAATGGGTAACCAATGTCATGATAACATGAAGGGAGTCCTTTGTAGATACAGGAGAAAAGGTCTCCTTGTAATCTATTCCCTCTTTCTGAGTGAACCCTTTAGCAATAACTCTGGCCTTATATCTTTCAATGTTTCCCAATGAGTCTTTCTTAGTCTTGCAGAGCCACTTTCATCTAATGGATTTTACACCATTAGGAAACTTGACAAGATCCCAGACTCCATTAGATGACATAGAGTTCATTTCATCTTTCATGGCATCATACCACAAGTTAGATTCCTTATAACTCATGGCTTGTGAAAATGTTTCAGGATCATTTTCATCTCCTATGTTGTAGTAAAACTCATGTAGATATACCATATAGTTACTATGAATCTTTGATCATCTTACTCTATTAGATCTTCTTAATGTTGGTTCACCATTCTCTTGAGGATCATGATGTTCAATAGGCTATTCAATAGATTCTGGTATCTGTTGTTTAGTTGGATCTACTACTTCTTAATGAACAATTTGTGGAAGTTCAATGACTAGTTTTTGTTCAGTATGCATTTGTGATCTAGGCATATTGTGCACAACAATTAGTATATCATTTCAAATAGTGGGTTGAGTGTTTGTATAATCTATCTTAGTAACAATGTTCCAAGATCTACTGCTCCCACTAATTAAGTCATTCTCAAGAAATTTAGCATTCCTTGATTCCACAAACCTAGTAGTATGTGATGGGTAATAAAATCTATATCCCTTAGACTATTTTTAGCATATCCAACAAAATAACCACTTATGGTCCTTGGGTCTAGCTTCTTTTCTTGTGGATTATAGGCTCTTACTTTAGACGAGCATCCCCAAATGCATATATGTTGCAAACTTGATTTCCAACGTTTCCATAATTCAAATGATGTCTTTAAGATAGCCTTAGTTGGAACTTGGTTTAATATATACATTGTCGTCTTCAGAGCTTCAGTCCACAATGAATTAGAAAGCTTGGAGCCACTAAGCATACTTTGCACCATGTCTAATAATGTTTGGTTTCTTCTTTCTACCACACCATTCTAGTCTACAGAACCAACCATAGTGTACTAGGCAAAAATTGCATGCTCTTGAAGAAACTTAATGAATGGATCAAGTGCTTGTCCATCATCAATATATCTACCATAGTATTCACCACCTCTATTAGATCTCACTATCTTTATTTGCTTACCGCATTTTTTCTCTACTTAGTCTTAAACACCTTAAAGGCATCTAAAGCTTCGCTCTTGTTATGAAGCAAGTAGAGATACATATATCGTGAGTAATCATCAATAAAGGTAATGAAATAATTTTGACCATACGCATCCATATCTGGACTACAAATATTTGTATGTATGATCTCTAATATGTCTGAACTCCTCTTGGCACCTTTTTTTGACATATTGTTCTACTTTCCATTTATGTAGTCCACACAGGGGTCAAAGTTAGTAAAATCCAAAGTACTAAGTACTCCATCATTTAGTAATCTCTTTATTCTTTTAATAGAGATATGTGCTAATCTATGATGCCACAACATAGAGGATTTTTCATTCATAACACATCTCTTAATGCCAGCATGAACATGCATAAGAAGTTTCATTTTGTAAATTAATTTTGAAAAGACCATTTGTCAATGTACCATTTTCAATAAGTTCAAATCTATAATATAAATTGAATATAGTGTCTAAAAAATTAAATAAAAATCCCAATGATACAAGCCTTGAAATAGAAATTAAATTTCTTGAAAAACTTGGAATATAAAATGTCTTTTCCAATTATAAAACAAAACCATTACTTAAAACTAAAATGCATATTCTGATTGCCTCCACATGTGAGCGCATCTTGTTGCTTGAATAAATGCAAGACTCGCTTTCCAGTAGCTTCCTTAGGTTTTTCACCCCTTGCAAGGAATTGGTAACATGGATTGTAGAACCAGAATCAATCCACCATGTGTCATGGCCAACATCAACCATATTATATTCAAAACAAACAGGTGAGAGTTAAGTACCTTTCTTTTCAAGCCATTTTAAGTACCTTTCTTTTCAAGCCATTTTTGATATTTAGAACAATCCTTTTTTATGTGCCCTTTCTTTTTGTAGAAATAAGATCTGGATTCTTTCTTAATATTAGCTTGTGTAGCCAAATGCACACTCTCTTTCACTTCCATAGCAAGTCTCTCATATTCTTGCACACACATCGTCAATAGTTCATTTATTGACCATTTGTCCTTATGTGTGTTATAAGAAATCTTAAAGGGGTTGTACTGTAGTGGGAGTGCATTTAAGATGTAGTTTACAAGAAAATATTTTGACATATCAACCTCAAGTGTTTTGAGTTGAGATGATATATCCCTCATTTGCATATGTGCTCATGTACACCACAAATTTCAGTGAGCTTCATGAATGAGAACTTCATTACAAGGTGCTAGCCAATGCCTTATCTAATGACTCAAATTGTTCATCAATGGCCTTTAATAAAGCATGCACATTGTCATACTATTCCAATGAACCACACATACTAGCTAAGATCTTGATTTTTATGAACATGACATAGAGGTGATTAGATCGCTCCCATTTTTCATAATTACCAATATCATCTAGATGGCTGATTATTTTAACAACAGGTGATTCATCCTTATGGACAACATAATCAATGTTCATCTAGCCTAAATGAAGAAGAATTCTCTCCTTCCACACCTTATAATTATCACCCTTTAATTTAGGAATGTCACATTTAAAATCATAGTAGCTTACAGGTTGTATAACTACATAATCAAACATGCTTATGTCACTAAATTTGAGGTTAAAATACCATAAGACATGTTTACCAATGTAAATCATGAAAAATATGAATCAAATGACATAAAATTGCACATGGGCTAAATTTTAATTCAAACATATTAATATATCCTTATGATGAAACTATTAAATTATATTCCTTTTCTTAATCCCTGTGGGTAAATTAAGAAGAATAATTTAACATATCATCCTAATTAATCATATTAAATACAATAAAAAATCCTGTGGGATAAAATTTATCATATTACATATGATTAATCACAATTTTTAATGTTTTGTATCATATGTGATCCAAAAGCTCTTTGTACATAATTTTGCATAATTAAAGATGTTGTGGCTACTCTCTAATTATACAAAATTATATAGATCACTTGTTATAATTCATATGCAGAAAATGATGCATACATATACAAAAATATTCATAAAATTGATAAATTACCAAATTCAACATGGTATAAACATAATTCATTCAATTATTCGAGCCTAAGGTGCTTAGGTGGAGGCCAAAGTGCCAAAAGAAAATCCTATAAAATGACACTAATTCATTGGCCAACATGAAAAAACACCAAAAATCATAATAATAATGATGAATTCTGGATACACAAGCTGAAATGGAAAAAGCACATACATAATTCACAAAATTCAGCTATGCGTAGAGGGAATAAACATCTGTTAACCTTAAGACCACTCAAGTTAAACCAAATCATGCTCAACCTTTGAAAACATTTACATAATGACAAGTTATTACAAGCCAACAATGCAAAATGCAAATTGTTGCACAAAAAAAAATTGCAGATAGCACAACCAGAACAGCCCTCCAAAACAACAAAAGAAAATATCCTCATTTCCATAGTAGTAATGGTTTCTATTTTTTAGTTCTATGATGCACAAGAATGCAACAAAATATGAGAGTAAAATTTCTTTCACCAAGTAGAAACCAGAAGCAAGAAATCTTTCCCAAACTACAAAGCATAGAAATATTTAAAAAAATGCTATTTCCATATTGCACCATCGTCAGAAATCACATCAAGATAGAGATCTAACACTCTGATACCAAATGTAAGAAAATAATTATGTAGAAAACTAGATAGCACAAGTAATCAAAATACAAAATGTAGAAGCAAATGACACAAGAAATTCACATGCATAAATAACTGGAAATGCACAATTCTTGAGTAAATGGAATTGACCTCCAACCATTGATGCCTCAGATTAAATTTGATATTTTGATTCTTCTTTCACACAGGTGCTCTACAATGATGGTGTATGCAATCTTCAAGCATCTGTGAAAGGGACTAGAACTACAATCCTGCTGTGATTCGTGGTGTCTTTTCTCTTCCATCAAGAATGAATTTACAGGCCACAAAATTGGTTACCAGAAGAGACCCAATGCCAACGTGTAAAAAATGTGTTACCAGATATGGAGACCACCTTGATGCATTAACCAACTCATAAAAATCCATTCATGGGCATGGTGGCCACTTTCATGCATTAACTAATGCATAAAGCATGTTTGTGGGTAACACATGCTACATGTTTTTCAAATTTTTTGGGGTAGTTTACCTTCCTTTTAAGAAAAAAAACATTTATCCCTGGTAGGTACTTTTACCTTTGCTCTCGAAGTATGGATGGCTGGTGCTTTTAGATTGTTTCTTTGACTTTTTTTTTCTAGAGATACGATTTTGCTGTGGATATAGTAATTGGGTTCCATCTATTTTCCAATAGTTTGCATGTAAGAAAATATGCATAGATAATGAATGGTTTTCTTTTTCTATTTTTTTAAATCTACATTATTGATTTTGAAAGTTATTTTAAGTTACAAATTTGTTTTAAATTTCTCATTGCAGATGTAAAATATCCAATTTAGATGCGTTCACTTCATTTTTTTTCACAAAAAAGTGTAGTAATTTAAAATTAAATGAAATATGTCAAATTTGATACTCCATTTTGTTTGGAGAGAAATTTTCTTTTAGTTTCACAGTATGCTTAAACATTGATAAAATAAATTTAGTGAATTTTGTTTGCTCATTTTATCATGATTGGATTTATATATTAATACTATGCATATTACATTTTAACATTATTTTTAGTTTATGTACATTGATATCACAATTTTTTTATAATTAAAAAATATAAGCAACAACACATCATATGTTTTTTTCCTTTTTTTTATTTTGAGAAAAGTTTAGGATTTATTAAATAGAAAAATATTTACAAAACAACTCAAAAGGGAATGCAACAATCGAAAACGACTAAAAATTCGATAGTCCCGAACACCCAAGAAACTAGCCCCATCCAAAACCTTTGGGAATCCAAAATGATTTGCACTTAAGGAAAAAGGCAAAAATCTTTATCCCAAGATTCAAGTGCTTAGCCATAAATTCCGAAGACATCCCACAAACCCATGCCAAAATGGCCCAATCACTCTAAACCCTCGAGCACCAAGAGCCTTTTTAGGAGGCTCATGCATGTATAATGCCTACAATCCTAACACAAATAGTGCCACAAGGATCCCCCCTGTGTCCATCAACCCCCAAAGAAATGAAAACAAATTTAAACCAAATGATAAGAGGGGGTGGGGGTGGGGGGTGGGGAAATGTCCCCCTTACTTCCAACTCAAAATCCATTTCTTGTAAACTTGATGGTAGGTTAGACCCCCAAGTCTATCTCTAGCACAAGAGCCTCGAGGGATGGCCAATCTTTTTCATTTCTAGGGAAACTAGAAAAGGAGCTTTTGCTACAACATCCCCGCTAGTAATTTTATTCAAGGGGGGATAAGGCCAACCCCCAAGACCATCAACACCCAACTACCAGGTGGGGGGTAGGGAAGGTGGTGGCTTTAGCCCTAGCCCTTCTCTCATCACACTTAATGCCACTCCTCCCTTAATGGGTGAACCCAGAGATCATAGAAAATTAATCAATTTTGATGACCTTAGCAACCCCAATGACCATAGTGACATTGATGACCCTAGTAGGGTCTCTCTAAAAGCTATCTACATCATCTGGTCCACAGTTGGGGATGGGTCCTTAGTTGTGTTGTCTTTTGTGCCACCATCGAGCATTAATCTATCTTCATGTTCACATGCTCCCTTCCATAAAACCCTTACAACTTCGGCCCCCTTGTAGCCACCCCTTGCACCCCTCTCCCCGCCCCCAAGGGGACCAACATCTTAGGCCTATTATTTAGAATCCTGTTTTCCTTGATTGGCAAGTCCAATTCTCTAAACCAACCCTCTAGAGCCTTGAGCTTCCACTCCTTTGGAATTGGATCCCTAAGCCCCCCTAGGAGGCCTCCCCTTCCAAGTAACAACTATCCAAGTCTCCATTTCTTTCTTAGGACCAAGTGTTTTTTGAGCCACTTGGCAGTTTGTAGTCTAATGTCCCACCTTACCATAGGTTCCACAGCCCTTTGTGGGCTTGGTTGCCTTAGGAATCATAACCATGTTTTCATATTCAATAAGCATCTTCTCCTCCCCCAAAGGGAGGTCAATGACCACTTCTATGATCAAATCCCCTAGTGATAATGACCCCCACATGTAGAATTTGGAAAAACCCATCCAGTCCAAAGAGCAAAGAACTTAATCAAAGGAGATGAAATCACCAAAGAAAGCTGATGAAAGTTCTAAGAAAATCTATCATCCAAATTTCCCATGGAATCCCATCTGCCTAGATCCAAACAGACACCCACAAAAATAGGTTCAGATCACGATGGGTACCTAACCTCCAATGTGTCAAAGCCAGGCCCCACACCCCAAAGAACTAGGGACCTCCATTAAAACCCATGCCCTATTAGACACTAACTAGGAAATAAAGAGAAATAAAATTCTAGGAAGGCTACAAACCTCTACAAGGTAAGAACCCTAGTGCATGACAACCGACTTTTTAACCATATCTAAACTAGGGGCCACCCCCACAAAAAGAAACTTGTCAATGAGGCTCATTTGACCATCTGTAAATCCTCACTTGATAACGCTTGCATATAGTGCCTCATCAAATCATCCATCCACAAGCATTCCTCAATACCCCCATCCCCATGATGCCAAGAGTGCCAATCTTGAAACCCTCTGGCACGTCCTCCTTTAGAGCATGCATGAGAGCCACCAGTGTCATCCCTACTCGCCCCTCTTGTTGACTCATCCGACCTCCCATCCTCATTTCCTGTGCCATTGCCATCCATAGGAGCCTCATCCAAGCCATCCTCTCCCAATCGATCTCGCACTTCCAGCCATTTTGAAATTCACTCGTGTGACTTAATTGTTAATTCAATTCTCACTTGCAAATCATCATATGTATTTCCTTTAGATTAAAGATTTAAAATTTGATTTTTATTTTAAAGTGTATTGATAGTGATGATTATAGAAGGAATAAATATTTTTAATCTTATAGTGAATTTCAATTCTAGTAAACTCATTTTGATTTTTGGATAAATAGTACAATAATTTATGGACCAAGGTAAATATAGTGAAACTAAAATCGAAATTTTATTATAGGTTGGCCTTAGACTCTTTGGATCTATTATATACTAGAAATATATATACTATGTGTTTTGAAAATATCATTAAGAAAATTACAAGTATTCTTGGTAACATTTGGAATAATATGAAGGGTCTAGCAAATGTTATCTTCCTCTGTTTACATGGAGAGAGGTTCTATAGTTTTGCATTATATTTTCATATTGATGAAATAAAGCTATTTATTTTGATATGAACTTATGAGTTTCCATTTAATTATGATAAGATTTACATGTTAATATTGTGTATTTATATTCTAAACAAAATTGGATCTTTAGTACACTACTTTCAAAAATTTATTAATAACTATAAACTATAAGGAAAAAAAAACCAAATGTGTTGATAATAATGTTAGGGAAGGGATAAATATTTTTCTATTTAAGATATAATTGCATGCATTGCATTTATAAGTATTTTTATTCTATCATTTAGCATAGAATTGCAATGAATACCATGTTTCTAAAGTTGCTAAACAAAAATTAAGCATAAAAAACTCAGATTTGTTTTCCTTACATTATCATAATATTTATTGTTGCATTTTTTTCAAAACCATTCTATGTAAAAAATTTTATTTTTAAAAATATTTTTCTTACCTTATATCTTAAAAATTTAAATCTTATTGATATTTGATTATACAATTTTATATTAATTATTCATTCTATTCATTTGTTAACCAATGAAACACAAGTTCTAGCTATGATTAAGAGATGCAATTTCTTTAACATTTTAAAGATATGCCTTACTTTTTTACAAATCATTTTAGGCATTATGTATCCAACATGTATATAAGTTAACAAATGCCTTTAAAGTATTAGCATTTATTTACAATTAATTTCAAGTAGCCTTTGTAGTGTCACATATATCTAAGAAAGACACTATGAAGTGCTCAATATTTGAGTCCAAACATATGTCATGTAGTTTGAATATATGGATTTATAAATTGTTTGACTAAGGAATTAAGATATTTTAGTACTTATATGTAGAGCTATTTGATCTTTAGTAGATTTGATGCACATAACATTCAAATATATTGGTCATCAATATTCTACATTTTTGGAAGATTTTATATCAAAAAATATTAATTTTATTAATTTGATCATTATTACAAAATTTGAAGAGTTACTATTGGTGCATAATTTTGTGTCATCTCATTTCTTTTACTTTTAAAATAATGGAAACTCATTTTCTTTCTTTTAATTTTAATTTTAACTAATGAAATATAGGTACAATCTAATATATTACTACTTCATCAAGACTTAGTTTAATTGTTTCTAGGTATTGCCACAATTTTTGTAAATAATATTATATTTTAAATTTTTGCAAAGAGTAATAAGAGGTAGTTCATCATTTTAAATATCCCATCTAGTTAGGTACTTTTTTCTTTGATAACATTATCCTTTGTTAATAGTATCTTTAAAAACTACTTTAGAAGGGTTGTTGAAACCCTAAATAATTTTACTATTGTACATACAAAGACATAAGACATATAGCCAACATGATATATCATAAGGTTAAAAATAAATAAAACTATATATCAAGTGTAACTAAAGTTGGAAACCTTTTGCTAAACAAGA
The DNA here is from genome assembly GCA_015680685.1 of Gnetum montanum. Classification (NCBI taxonomy): domain Eukaryota; kingdom Viridiplantae; phylum Streptophyta; class Gnetopsida; order Gnetales; family Gnetaceae; genus Gnetum; species Gnetum montanum. Next base: position 213,753 of record MNCI01021370.1, on the reverse strand, counting down.
TAATGAGCTAACCACTTAAGTCACCTCTAACTCACTACCTACCCTAAGGACTTAAACCACCTATCACTGGCATGAAGTTCAATATTGAATTGGTATACTAGAAGATAATGAAGTTAAGGTTCAACCTATCTTAAATGGGATAACAACAACACTAAGATAAATGCTTCATTATGTAGTTTGAATTTTTAAATTATTATTCTTTTTTTTAGTTATCCCTCTACATTTATAAAATAATAATATAGTAAATCTTTCAATTAAAGGAGAAGAGAGAAATAATCAATGCTTCAATATGTACTTTTAATTTTAGCTTCACCTCTTAAAAAAAACCCTTCAAATTAGAGGAGAAAATAATCAATTCACTACTTTGGGAAAAAGGAAGAACATATTGTAAGCATCAAGAGTTAATACAATGTGAAGAAAGATACAATGACTTAAAGACAAATTAAAGATGACACAACTTGATATTCTTTGAACAAAATTGAATAAGTATCTTTATCTGTGATTTCTTGAACATAAATTTGATGGTATGAATTATGAAAGACATAATAAAACCAAGGTACTAAACTATTAATTTTTATTTTTAATGAATTATTAAAGTAGAAGAAATGTAAAATTAAAGTAGGAGAAATTAATAAAAAATAAGATAACAACTTTAAGTAAAATAACATAATTATCTTGGAATAGCTTCAGCTACTAGCAAGCCTAAAAAATCTAAGCCTTCTTACTTTAAGATAACAACAAGCTTAAATCAAGCTTACACAAAAAGAAGATACTAGAACTTGCATTTTTTTGACACATCCTTTGTTTTGGTATTGCTAATAAGACTACCCAAGCATCCACTTATAGGGTAGGCATAATATCATGCTTTAGGTAAAAGATAAATTATAAAGTTATAAGTCAACATTAATCATGACCAAATTAGGTGTTAATGGTTACATATTCTTTTGTTATATTACATATTTTGGCTTTGTTATTTTTAGCTAACATGCCAAGAATAATTTGCAAATTTGCTTAACATGACAATATTTACAAAGTAAAGGTGTCTCATATTTAAAATACACACTTCAATGTTACACTAGCTTATATATATATATATCTAAGCTAGTGGAGTGGTTTCATGGGCTATGAATATAATTTAATTATTTTTTAATTTTTAAAGTTATTAATTATCATTATAAAGGATATTGTTATAAATTTTCAAGTTAAAATATTATTAGAATTATTTAAATAACATCACTATTTTCATACCAAATAATATATATTGGTAAACATAAATTGGTAGAAATAAAAGTTTATATATTTCATATATGTTAATGAAGGAATACATTGCACAATTATTGCAAGAAATATTATAGAGCTATAGAATAGGATTTTGCAAAAGGTAAAATATGGTGATAAGTGTGAACTCAATATGCCTAATCTTCCAATTAAGGAAATTGATTCTATTGTGCAATTCTACTATGGAGATGTTTAACATCTATAATATTTTTGTATCTTTGCATAGAAAAAGAAGGATGAATCTTCAAAGAGTCAATGGTCTTGACTCTAGATAATGCAAAAAACATTAAACATGTAACTTTTGTTGAACTAATGTCAATAGCAGCCTAATCTAGTGTCATTGCTTAATATTTATGAATAGTCATGGTCCATGTCAACTATAATAATAACTAACATGATTGATGAGTGGCGAGGTACCCCTAAACTCAACCATACGAATAGGAGCATCTCATGCATGATCCAGTCAAACGCCAAGGATTAAGTGCTTACGTCCCCTAATGGAACACTTAAGGTTAATCAATCGTTGTCCTCCCAAACTTACTTGTGTTTTCATGGTTGTATGATTAAGTAAGTTTGAGGTAGGTGATTTTTATAACTTTTATCTTTTTAATGCCTATGCTAGTAGGGAAGGGTGAAGAGACTAAGTGACGCTAACTAAGTTCTAATCTTCCTAGCACCAGTATCCATTCCCACTTGCCATACACACCTTGAACTAGTGCAATGCTACTGGGATTACCAAACGCTACTCGTTACAGAGTTACCAAGCATTACACACATGCTCGAAGCAATTGTACTGAATGCACTTAACTAGGAGAGTCAAGGGTTGAGAGAGATTAATTATCTAAGAAAGCATTTAAACATTTAACAATAATTAAATCCGATTTAGCTTAGTCCACATGCTGTAAGGTTTATCAGAAAGTTCACCTTTATTTCCATACACAAATGTGTACTCAGGTACAGTTTGCTCGAGTAAAGATCCGTTCACTTTGAGACTCCTACTGCGGGCACATGGAAATTATTCTAACTTTGGAATGGTAAAAATGATATAGTTTGGTTGAGGATCTAGATCTAGATGAGTGAACAAGGGAAAGCTGCCTTTTATTTATAGAACTGGCAACGGGCTGCGATATCACGTACACAATATCACAGCGGCCGATGCAATATGGCATACATGATATCATGGCTGATGCAATATCGCAGCTCATCATACCCCCATGATTGAATGAAAACTCATCCTCGAGTTCCTTACAAAATATTGGGAAGGTATGGGATTATTGACTTGAATAATACTAATGATGAATGTGGTGACATGTGAACAGATCATCATTACAATACATGGAAAACTTAGTATTCATGATAACAAGAGTGAATACTATACACATTTGACATCCAGCCTTATTTGGTAGCTGAGAGAGAAGAGAGAAGAGAAAGAAAAGAAGAAGTCTATTGCTATCGATGCCAAGATTGCACTTTTTGTTGTCCATCCATAAGCACATCATTAATTTTGTTCCTTGCATGACTATTTTAGCACTAGTCCATTCCAAGTGTTTCCTCCAGATCCAATACGTTGTTGTATGATTTCCATCTGCACACACAACACAGTCTTATATTAGCAAGGGTAAATGAATCACAATGCAGTTAATACCTTGCCTCAGTGTAAGGTCCATTGGCTGAGTTGTGCTATGGCTAATGCGGATCTGGAGATATAATACTGGTGGCTACCTAAGGTGTAGGGATTAGGAGAAAATTGAAAAAATTGGACCAAGACCCCCATGACTAAGAACGAACCTCCGATAGCGAGAGAATGGAAAAACATAAGGAATAAGATGGAGAGAAAGAAACAATGGTAGCACTAATAAAATGTATGTCAAAGACGGAGATGAAAAAAATAAATGGTGATTACAGAAATGTTTAAGGGAAATAAATTAATGGATGCGTCAAATAGGAATGTTAGTGGGTCCTTCTCAAAGCAGGCTCATGCCCTTAATGCCCTGACAATCCCACATTCAAAGAGTTCGTAGGCTCTAGGAATGTCATTTGGAGACAAGAGGTAAAGTCTTAACCACAAGAGTTTACCAAAAAGAAAACAATGTATCAACCAAAATATGGACTATTGATACAACCAATAATGAGGTGATAAATGGAGAAAGAAGGATGGAAAGAGGAGAATGGAATGGAATCTCAAGAAAAAGGTGATGCGTAGCCCCTTGTGTATTAATGGTTATTGTGACTTAGTAGATCTCATTCCAAAGCTGGCCTCAAAAAATCCACATCTAGTCACTTCACATTAATACATTTGGCCAATCCATCCACTTGAAGTAACAAGAGTGCTTCTGCCAAAAATTTACCACCATTTCGACAAAACGAGAAAAGAGAAAGTAGGAAGCAAGGAAGGGCCTTAGTTAGAGGGAAAATTTTTATTTAGTTCCATAACAAGTGCTTGTAGCCCAGATGATTATTCTATCTAAGGGATGTGCTTTGAATTTCCACTGTTTCTATTTTTTTTCTTTTCTTTTTGTGTGAGAACCACACCATGCAAAGACTTATTATTTTTATTAGCTCAGCTTCCCGATAATGGAGCAGGGTCAGAATGGTATGGGAGACTTAAGAAGAAAACATCCAAGCACCCAAGATAATGGCTAGCACAAATGCATCAAGTTCCCTTAAAGTCACACGCTTTTCAGTCCTTGATTCCTTCCTTAGTTTGAGAAATGCCCAGTCACCGACTCGTTGATAATTATTATTAATGAGAAAGGGACTGTATAGTTCCAATCCAAGAGAGACCATAGAAATTCATGGATACATGGATGATGTGGATTCATTGCCTGCTATATCAAAAGAACCATGCCTTAGTATCAACATCATAACTCAAAGGTAAAAAACCAAACATTAGCAATCAATGGAATGCAGTTCATACCATCATTAGGAGCACTTATTAGGTGACGAATCAAACAAAATAAGCAAACACACAAAGAAATGAAAGAGTATAAATGATGTTGTAAAACAAAAACAAGAAAAGTTAAAGAAATTTGTAAAAAAAAATGTGTAAAAAAAAACTTAAAAAGAAACTGAGGGCTGTGATTGATTAGCATAGGTGGCCATCTCCCCCATTACTGAATTGAAAGGAAGAGATCCAAAATTATGAGTGCTTGTTTGAATTTTTTAGAAGTGTCCAATTTCTCCCAATTGATGTTTTCAGGTTAAGGGTTGGAAGTTGGTGACGCTCTTGCTCCAGTGTATCTATGCTTTCGACGTGGCCGCAAGTTGGTCCCCCAAATAGTTCCATGGATATTGGTGAGTTGCTCTCTTGATTAGCCATCAATAACTGGGTGTTTTCTTATTGTGTGGTTGCTACATACAAGCACCTTTGTACATTAGCCTCTAGTGCACACTGGTTGCATGCAGATGATGATAAACATTCCTCTATGCAATCACACCCTGTATCACTGTATGTGATGCATGGAACTTTCTTCTTCTTGATCTTTCCACAAGTGTTTTTCCAGATATTTCCAGGGAAAGATCGTGGATTCCTAGGCATGCATTCATGGTACTTAGCCATGCCCTTCCCATTATTATTGGGAAGTCCCCTTTGTCATTGTTGACTTATATCACTAGGAAATAAGCTGGGTATGACCAACCACACATAGTGGTAATGATGTCCTCCACCAGTCCCAAGGGAACAGTGATGGATTGGTCAGCCAGCTCTAAGAAAATATTGCTCTTCTTTAGTGGAGGTAGGTTCCAGGCTTTATACCTTTCTTGCGATATCAAGTTAACTCTGGAACCTAAGTCTAGAAGAGCTTTACAAGGTTCATTCCCAGCAACTTGGAGATTGATTAAAGGACTTCTAGGATTAGAGAATTTCCTAGGAAGGTGGCCCTCCTTGATCCAGTCAGTGACAGTATGTGTTTACATAGCTGTATGCGTTGAGCTCTATTTTTGGTTTGAAGGGAGTTACGAAGCCTTATTTGATGGAGGAACATTCGGAGGCTTAATTGCTTGTGGTTGTGAGAGCTTTTTTGGACTGTTGGTTATGAAGAAAGGTCTTCTCCTTGTACGATTGTTAGAACTAGTAGTGGGTTGAAGGTTTACAACTCTCGTAGCATTGCGTTGCTATGGTTGAGTGGGGAGTTCCCCTTGCATCGCTAGAGCGGGTGGTAATGGAGCAATCAGTGTGAGAGTTGCAGATGGATTTGGAGGATGGTATGCATGTGGTGTGTCTCTCCTAAGAGAAGGAGTCCTATAGTACTTCTAAGCTTGGTAGTGATGTTGTGGGGTCACATGACCAATAGAGTCACTTGGAGAGATTAGTTGCTGCATGTAGTAGCCATATGGATCCAGTTACCGATAAGGGTATTGTTGCCTTGGCGTGGCATCCCCCATAACTGTGGGCATTGCCACTACTAGTGTTGCTCAATAGGTTGTCATGGAGTTCCACTTGGATAATAAGTTAGCAGTTTGTGGAACTGCCTCGGGTTACCTTAGGGATAAGGTAACCATTGGGGTGCTTTCCATTTGTTAAGTCGTGGGTTAAGTGCATACACCTTAGACTCTTGCAGATGTGAGATTATTGGGCAACATCCCTTAGGATGGTCATACTATCATATCTCACATCCACCTTCATTGTCTATATCAGAATCCACAACCTCTTCAATGATAGCCATTTTACCCTTACCTTTGTTATGTGCATGATCCAAATCCCTCTTTTTCTTTTTATCATGGTCACTACTTTGCTCCTTAGACTCCTCTACGATTTTTAGAATGGTTTCAAATCTACTATCTAAAGAGTCCCACATTTGATCTACCTTGGTCAACACTTCTATTATTAATTTTTGAAGAGACAAGGTTTTCCTATTCACCATCTCTTCGAGTGGTGACTCATCCTCCTCCTCATAGAATCTCACTCCTCTTTTTCGAAGAGAAGGATCGCGGTTGTACTCTTCCGCACTTTCTCTCTTACATAGCTCTCCTTCTTCCTTAGCTACTTACTCTAGAAATCTATGGATCTAATTAGACCTAAGCTCTGATAATCTCCCTTGGGCATAAGTTCCAAGGGTTCTCCTAGTTTCATGGCTAAGTCCATCTCTGAGATGGCATAGTTTATCCTACTACGAGTAACCATGGCCTGGGCAATGATGTAACAGTGCATAGTATCGGCATAGTATAGTTTCTTGCTTCCATCCTTGGATTTTCTTTCACAGGTTAGAAACCTAGGAGTATGTTTGATATTTAACATTAAACAATTCTAGCATCGTACTCCACCTTCGAATGGATTCCGATTCTAAGGACTGGTACCAGCTTTTCGCTTCTTTTACTAGTGTCCTTGGGAACAACTTTAATTTTTGTCACTTGTTCTCAATGTTCTTCAAGGCACATGCATCGTAAAATTCCTGTAAATGGTTCTGAGGATCAGCGTTGTATCCACCCTCAAATCATTGGATGTTATTCATGTCTAATCTGTTGATCCTGTTATCTTTCTGGTGCCTTGTAGGAATTCTAACAACCTCCATAATGTCTAACATGCTTCGGGTTGCAAGTAGGGATTCTTCATGGTCATTTCTCTCATAGCATCTATGATGTCTACATGGTTTCCTACTTTCCCTTCTTCCATGCCTTAATTCTCTAGAGTGCCCTCGTCCTTGCTCTCGACTCTCTCATCGCGGTCTCTCATTTTTCTTACCCTTATCCTCATGGTTAGGTTCCTTATGACTGCATCTTGATGTTGAAGGAGAGGGTGAATGCAATAATAAAGGTGAAGAAGAAGGAGAACCATTACCATGACGATGTTTCCTACCCCCTCTTCAGTGGTCTCGACCCTGATCATGATTATGATCAAAATACCTGTCCTTCTCTTGTGTTTGTGTTCCCTCATTGAACACTTAGTGTTCGTGGGGATCAGAACGAGGGTTGTAAATAGTGGATTGAAGGTTCTGATAAACCACCTCCTCACTATCATTAGGAGGGGGAACATCATTTTTTTGGAGAACTTATTGAAATAGGTTCACCACCCTCAATTTCCCTTAAGATGGATGGAGCGTTACGGGGTTCTTTACCCTTCAAAGATGTGTGGTAACTTTCCTGCCACAAGTCTCATTGATATTACACTTCTATGGGATGGTAGTCCCTTGTGTTATAATCACATGCAATGTACTCTGCGTATAGCTATGATATGCCTATTTGTGCAAGGGCACGAAGGAGCATGTTAGGGACGACTCTGTCTGGAGGCAACACTATGTTATCCTCCAAGTCTCTTCAACACATTTATTCGTCTTGATGGAGAATACAGGTAAATTTGGGTATATACTCATCATGATGAATATATACCACATGAAATTTTTGAGGAACTGGTAGATTTTGGTTATGTGTGTTGTACCGCCGACTATCTCTATTATTGGTCCTAGGTAGTGAAGTGCTTTTGTGTGAAGAAGAAGACATCTTAGTCTTTTTCGATATGTAGTTTACCGTTATCTTATTTTTTTAATGATTAACCCTAAGGTTTCATTCTAACTCCCAATGATATGAATGATTTCCTATGTTCTACGTAGCGCACAAACAACTAAGTCCTTGACAACAGTGCCAATGATGAGTGGTGAGGTACCCCTACACTCAACCATACGAATACAAGTGTCTCACGCACGATCCAATCGAACTCCAAGGACTAAGTGCTTACGTGCCCTAATGGAATACTTAAGGTTAATCAATCGTTGTCCTCCCAAACTTACTTGTATTTTCATGATTTTATGATTAAGTAAGTTTGAGGTATATGATTTTTATAACTTTTATCTTTTTAATGCCTATGCTAGTAGGGAAGGGTGAAGAGACCAAGTGACTAACTATTCACTAACTAAGTTCTAACCATCCTAGCACCAATATCCATTCCCACTTTCCGTACACACCCTGAACCAGTGCAACACTACTCAGATTACCAAATGCTACTTGTTACTGGGTTACCAAGTGTTACACATGTGCTCGAAGCGATCGTACTGAATGCACTTAACTAGGAGAGTCAAGGGTTGAGAGAGATTAATTATCTAAGAAAGCATTTAAACATTTAACAATAATTAAATACTATTTAGCTTAGTCTACATGCTACAAGGTTTATCAAAAAGTTCATCTTTATTGTCGTACACAAATGTGTGCTCAAGTACAATTTGCTCAAATAAAGATCCATTCACTTTGAGACTCCTACTGCGGGCACATAGAAATTATTCTAACTCTAGAATGGTAAAAATGCTATAGTTTGGCTAAAGGTCTAGATCTATATGAGTGAACAAGGGAAAGTTGCCTCTTATTTATAGAACTAGCGACAGGCTGCAATATCGTGTATGCGATATCACAAGGGCCGACGCAATCGTGTACACAATATTGCGGCTGATGCAATATCGCGGCTCATCAATGATGCTCCTTGGACCATAGGTATAATTGACACATGATGAGGATTACCATTTTCAAAGGGACATCTGATGTAGAAGTCAAAATCAACAACAACGTATGATGATAATGTAGGTGTCTGTTTACCTAAACGATACATAATACTATAAATTGTACCAAGTGCACCATTCACCAATCCTACTTTAGGCTAAAGGTTAACTATGAGCATAAACCTTGCACCTTCACATATAAGCAAAGATCACTCAAGATCACCATCATCATCATCTAAGATTTTGAATCCATGGGGATCTTTATTTACTACACACAAAGCAATGAGTCTCTACATCTTTTGCAACAACTTCTTATTCTATAATTGAATTTTATCCTTTGTGATGAGACGCGAATTGCACAGGCCGCGATATCACGGTCCACCACCAAATCTATAAATAAGAGGCGACACTCCCCTTATTTCTCATCCTAGGTGTAAAGTAGCGAAGCTCTGGTGGAGTGATCACCCCAGAGATAGAATATTTTTCATGTGCTGCAGTAGGAGTCCCCTAAGTGAACGGTTCTTTATTCAAGAAGCTTTGTACTTGAACACAAGTTGTGTATGGCAATAAAGACGAGCTTTGTGGATAAACCTTGCAGTGCATGGATAGGTTTAATTAATGTTATTTATTGCTTTCCTAGTAACGCGGCATGAGTACGACTTGGTTAC